>PPMA02000040.1:0-113415 GCA_003707865.2 Komagataea pratensis
CACATCTCAGTTCAAAATTATCCTCTATCTGGACTGTATCATATACCTTAACAACAAGATTTTCAAACTTATTCTCATCGATCAAGTATGGATACTTCTTCAAATTGTGACGGTGCTTGAAAAGGTAATTAAGCATTGATGGTTTCATTCTCAAAACCTTGGTGAGATAATCAGGACCTTCCTGAAGAACTTCAAACGAGACAGGTGCATCATCTTCATAAGTTTTACTCATTCGAAGTTCAAACGAACGAAGTGGAGCATTGGCTTGGACATCTTTAATCTCTTCGGTCAACAATGTAGAAGTGGAAGTGGAAGAGAGTGTAGTTTGTTCACTGTATGTTGGGCTTAATGCTTGAACTTCCAAATTCTGCAATGGTTGCTGTATGTTCTGATTTTTTGGGCCACAGTATATCATATTATGTGAGCTGGTGTGAAAAGACTCTTCTGCGTCATTGGAACTTGACTCTTCAACAACAATATTAGCATAACCAGTTGATTCAGTTGATGGCTTTCTGCCAGTGCCCTTCTGCACATCACTGCCTTTTGCATCTGGATATGCTTCTTCTTCTTCCTCCTCTTCTTCTTCCTCCTCTTCTTCCTCCTCTTCTTCTTCTTCTTCTTCTTCTTCTTCTTCTTCTTCTTCTTCTTCTTCTTCTTCTTCTTCCTGTTCTTCCTCCTCAACAGCATTTTTAAGTTGGTCTCTTAAACTGAGAATGTTAGCATTTGTTTCAGCGATCCATAACTCCTTTTGTTTTTTGATATCTGAAGAGTATTCAAACCATTTGGATTCATTTAGCGCTATGCGTCTAACACTTCTCGACAATAAAAGTGTAGCAGGGGAAATGTAGTTTCTGATATCAATTTCAGATTCCCATGAATCTAAAACAATAATCTTCAATGGGACAGAGATTCCTTCAATGATGTTTTGATCTGTATCTGTTGCAATTGCACCAACTGAATTACCTTCGGCATCACTGCGACTTGATATCTTTGATTCAGTGCAGTCAAAATAGTTTAGCTTAATGTGAAGGTAGAATCTTCCATCGGATAAGCATACTTCGTCAGTACTTCCAAACCTGTCAGAAATAATGTAGACCATGCACTGGCGTAATAATGCTTCTCCTCTAGTGTTGAAAATAGTGGAATCAATCTTTGGAGTGTTAGCTTTTTGAACTTTTCCTAGCGACAACACATGGTTGTATTTCTGAATATCTTCAATGAAATTAGCAAGTGAATCTGTCTTTATTTCTAAAATGAGAACTGGATATGGCGAAGCACTTGCATTTGACGCTTCCTTTGATTGTAAGACGTAATCTGGACTTGTTCTGAACTTTGATGACTTTGAAGCAAACAACTTCTCAATAGATGTGACTTCTGGTGAAAGTAGCTTCAAAGTGTTTCTAACTAAACCAAGTTCCTTGAATACAACTTGTAATCTATCTTTCTCAAGATTCCTGTTCCAATCTTGAATAGTTGTAGACTCATCGTCAGGGTACCACCGAATCTTCTTGAGTGAGTGACCTAAGGAGAGTCTATAGGTCTGGTCAACATCGGGGTCAATTAATTCTTGAGTTAGTTTGTCTAGCAGTCGAAAGCACTCATGAGCAGGAGTATGAATCTCCTCAAATATAGTATCTGCTTCACTTGAGTTAAGTGTGATTATAGTTATGTTAAATTTGATATTAAAATTTTCAAATATTTCCTGATCACTTGATTTAATAGAGCCTTTTGCAGTACGACCAATCAACTTCTTTCTTAATTTCTTCTTACCAGGTTCTTCTGTATCTGCAACAGGGAGCAACATGTGCTTGATGGTATCTGGAGGGAATGAGGTTGCCCTTTGCAAATTGAGAAATAACTTTGTTCTGCTAACAAAATCAAGCAATGAAAGAATTCCTTCATCAAAGTACTTGAATGGTTCACTTAGAAGCTTTTTTAAATCAGAATATGAGCTAGGGACTTCGTCAGTGTCCTCTGAAGGTGATTGGATAATTGAAAAGGTCTCATCAGCTGTGGACGCCAACAGCTCTGCGCATTTCTCTCTATCAATGTTGGGGTTTAGTCTAAGTATCTTTCTTCTTTTGGGAGGATCAGGATTCATCGGGACAGTTTGAGGGCCAGTGATTGGTAGAGTTCATATCAAGTTAAAAGCGCAAACCTTTTGGATTTTTTACCACTTTTCTCATTTTGCCACTTTTCTCGTTTTTGTGACACCTTTTGCATGATGTGTGTGCCCTTACCGGGTGAGATGACACTAGCATAAATACTGGGGATAACGCTTGTTATGGAATAATCTCTTATGTGTATTGGTACTATGTCTAACCAATTGGTCCATTTGGGCGAAATGTGCAAAGTATCCAGATTTCTGGTTTGCAAGTTGTTGAAGAAGAAGTAAATTTAACACAATTAGGGAAACTTTGAGTTAGACTGAATCCCTCAATGTTTTAAGTATCTCCGGACCACCTCCAATGACGATCACATCATGATGATGCTTTGTGAGGGTTTGAGAAATGGGACTTGTAGAGAAGAGTCCTTTGGTTATAATATTGGTTGATTCTTATCATTGCAGTGTGAATTTACTGCGATTGAAGTGAACTGTGACACACACATGTCACACCAAAAGTGGAATCAATCTCTGATTTAGAAAATGTGTCTAATAAATACCATCTCTAGAAATGAACAATGAACAGCCAACCGCTTATGTAAGCATCTCGGAGCGGACTTTATCCGGTACGGACACACAGTGCACTTACGCGAAAATCCATGCATTTTAAAAAATTTGACGTGTGATAAGAACTGATGTCGTTTAACTGCAGAAAGCTCAACTTCAGAAACAAAAATTACATTTGTTGGGAAGCATCACGCATATTTGGACTAAAGGCACAGAAAGAAACAAACAAACAAACAAACAAACAAAGAGTCAAACTAAAGTAAAATTCATTGTCCAAGGAAAAAGAAGTCCAGGGTTTCTTCTCACTGTTCGAAGGCGTCATTAATAAAATCACAAGAATGAACATATCCAGTCGAAAATTCTATCATGCACTTTATACGATCCTTGGCCTCTCACTTTTCAAAACCATCTATTTATCAAATGATCCAATGACATCGATTTCCCAGTCTACGTTATCCACAATAATAGAAACTATTCCATCAATTTCGTCATTGATACGATATGAAATAATGATTAACTTCGGGATATTAAATATGGTTTTAATAACTGGTTATTTATTCTATAGAAAATTAGCCATTTGGATCTATGGACGTGTATTAATCCATAATGAATTAATATTTGGTAAGATTTGGGAAAATTTCCAATATTTGATATTTCAAGTTTCCATGTTGAGTATTGTTGGATGGATTAAAGGTGATTGGATAATTGTTGATTTGGAGATGTTGATTGAACTATCGTTATTGTTAGTATTGAAGAATTTTCATCATGTTGTGGAAATGACCAATTTTCTCAAGAAGAGAACAAAAGTGATGTATGAGTTGGTTTTAATTGGTGTTGATTTCTTGATTGTTTATGAGATACGACATTTTGAACAAAGAAACCTTTTGGTATTGTTAATGAACTATGAAGTTTTGAAATTGATTCAATTGAATTTATTACAATTGTTAAGTATATTACAAAAAGGCCATCATTCACATCATAAAAACCTCATTCTAGAATTCGGATTAAACTTAACTAGTTTCAATTTGAGTTTAATCTACCTTTACAAAGAAACAGACATTTATTTATCAATCCAATTGATCCCATTGATTTACAAGATTTTCAGACTCCTACTCACCAAAACCAAACAATTAATAATTTATATCCAACATGAACAACAATTCAATAAACTCAACCATTTCTTGCCACATTCCACCGTTTTGAAAAACGACTGCTTTTGTCTTGATGAAGAAGATAAAGACATACGAATCTTGCAATGTGGTCATACTTTCCACTACGATTGTGTCAAACATTGGCTGGTCAGATCGCATACCTGTCCCGTCTGTCGAAGTGAAATCATCACCATCAACACTACTCCTATTTATTAACGACTGCATTTACATATACGATATTACCGTAACACCACGCGCCTTATCAACAATAAATCGTAACCCGACTGATGTTGGTCGGGGGCACATATTACGTAACCGCTCTCTGTTCTCTTCTGGTACGGGCACGTCTCTCAAAATTTTACTGGTTTTGCAGTTTTTGCAGGTGACATCAAACTGGACGAGAAGAAGAAGGTGCTGGTACTGCGTTATGATATGGGGGTAGTAGTAGTATGGCAATGGTTAGATAGTGACATTTGCAGCAGTGTGATTGTCTTTTTCCCCCGAACGTGTGTTTTCCCAATTGGCTGTGCAACCACACAACGGCCTTCACCATCAGCATATTTTTGCGTTGCGTGGTGTCAATTTTTTTTTTAACCCACGCATATAAAGGCAAAGCAATCCCCTTTCTCCAAAAACAAACACTCAAGTCCATTAACTGATAAACATCATCTCACACACATACTAAACACAATGGCATACAACGACTCCAAAATCGGCTGGTTAGCAAACTTAGACGTTTCTGAAACCCCAGAAAACCACTTACGTCGTACCTCAATCATTGGTACCATCGGTCCAAAAACCAACAACCCAGAAACTTTAGTTGCTTTGAGAAAAGCTGGTTTGAATGTTGTTCGTATGAACTTCTCCCATGGTTCTTATGAATACCATCAATCTGTTATTGACAATGCTAGAAAATCAGAAGAATTATATCCAGGTAGACCATTAGCTATTGCCTTAGATACCAAAGGTCCTGAAATTAGAACAGGTACCACCAAGGAAAACGTTGATTATCCAATTCCAGCCAACCATGAAATGACCTTCACCACCAACGATAAATACGCTCAATTATCAGATGATTCAATCATGTTTTTGGATTACAAAAACATTACCAAAGTTATTGAAAAGGGTAAAATCATCTATGTTGATGATGGTGTTTTATCTTTTGAAGTTTTAGAAGTTATTGACGATGAAACCATCAAAGTCCGTTCCGTCAACGCCGGTAAAGTCTGTTCCCATAAAGGTGTCAACTTACCAAACACTGATGTCGATTTACCAGCTCTTTCTGAAAAAGATAAGGCTGATTTAAGATTTGGTGTTAAGAATGGTGTCCATATGGTTTTTGCCTCATTTATTAGAACTGCTGATGATATTAAAACCATTAGAGAAGTTTTAGGTGAAGATGGTGCTGATATTAAAATCATTGCTAAGATTGAAAATCAACAAGGTGTCAACAACTTTGATGAAATCTTGGAACAAACCGATGGTGTCATGGTTGCCCGTGGTGATTTAGGTATTGAAATCCCAGCTCCACAAGTCTTTGTCGTTCAAAAACAATTGATTGCTAAATGTAACTTGGCTGGTAAACCAGTCATTTGTGCCACTCAAATGTTGGAATCTATGACTTACAACCCAAGACCAACCAGAGCTGAAGTTTCAGATGTTGGTAACGCTGTCTTGGATGGTGCTGATTGTGTCATGTTATCTGGTGAAACTGCCAAGGGTAACTACCCAATCGAAGCCGTTACTATGATGCATCACACTTCCTTAATTGCAGAAAAAGCCATTGCTTACGGTCCATTATACAACGAAGTTAGAGACCTCACCAAGAAGCCAATTTCTAATGTTGAAACCATTGCATCTGCTGCTGTTTCTGCTGCTACTGAAAACGGTGCTAAAGCCATTATCACTTTATCTACTTCAGGTACCACTGCCAGATTGCTTTCTAAATATAGACCAGACTTGCCAATCATTATGATCACCAGAAACGAAAGAGCTGCTAGATTCTCTCATTTGTACCGTGGTGTTTATCCATTTGAATACTCTGAAGCACAATTAGAAAACTGGCAAGATGATGTCCAAAAGAGATTGGACTCTGGTATTGCTGAAGCCGTTGAATTGGGTATTCTTAAGAAGGGTGACTCTGTTGTGATCATCCAAGGTTGGACTAAAGGTTCTGGTCACTCCAACACCATTAGATTGATCCAAGCTTAGGTTTTGTTTTTATCTTTATAATTTGATGAGTATGATGGAGATGGACTAGATGTTCTTTTTATGTGCTTGTATCGTTTCGTCTTTTGTTTTTAGTTTTAGTTATAGTTAATACATTGGAGCTGACTTGAAGCAAATGTAGTTAGTTGATCATCTGAGACTACAACTATTAATCAAATATGTGGTGATTATTGATTATAATATACGTCCTTAGACCCCTTGATAAAGAGAACATGCAATAAACAATAAACAACAACCATATAGTAATCACATACAAAGAATTTGATACATGACACAGAAATTTCTTTAGTTTCGACATCACAAAGTCGAGAACAAAGAATGCGTTTCCTAGTGAAAACAAAAACTTGCAAGTGTGGAGAAATTAGGAAAATTTACTTGATATTTATATGATTATGTGGTTCGGCGGCTAAAAATACAAACAGTGTTTAATACTATTTATGATATCACATGTCAACTTAATAGCAACACATATTTCTCCACAATCATGATCAAATATAGGACTGTGTATTCGGGCAAGATTCTTAACCATCAAAATTACAATCAATAATTAGCGAGTCTTTTAATCAATTTGATAATCATAAAACCACTGCCTTACGCGTTGTATGTGCCACATCAAAGTATCAAGATACGGGATGCCATGGAGAGAACCAAGTACCACCTTGAGCAGCTTGGTACTCATTGACAATAGCGATATTTTTACTAGAAATTTCTAACAACTTATTGATATGTACGGCACATTAATAAAGCCTTTCAACACTGCAAAATGGGGTGTATAGTTGGAAAACTTTTTGTTTCATCTAATTAAATAACAAAATTTAATTATAAGGAAGCAGAGCTCATGGTTATAAATCTACGCTGTTACAGTTAAACTACCTGAATCAGCCACGGAGAAGATCAGACAATATATTGGAAGAGCAACAGAACACTTGAATATATGAAGAATCACTGCAAGTCGAACATTAAGATAATCTGTATAACTAAAATTGGCTGCATACAGCCGCGATTATTACCTAATACGGATATTTTTGACAACGGTACCAGTAATTCCGCCAATCATGCTAACGCCCAATCAGCATGTGCAATCCATTATAGCGTTTCGTCAGGTTAAATCGTGGAAGTAAGTAATCAATGTGAAAGCTGCCCTGCAGATTCTTGCATTTTGTCCCAAGCTGAATTGTCAAATCAGGCAGCACTCTACTAGTTGAACTAATGATCGGATTCTCGGGTTCTCGGGATTAAAATTATGGATCCGATTAATTCCATGCACAGTTGCATATTGATTTACTCATTTGAAGGTGAAAACTGTTTTCTTTTTTTTCCCTAAGAAAAGGGTTCCAGGGAACTAAAATTTATATATATATTTAGTCTGAAATTTCCCTCCCTTTTTCCATGTCTCTTTAGTCTTACTACTATCACCATCGTCATGGCACGTTTAAACCCCCTTACAACCAGTGCCATTGGTATTGCCTTCATTTTCAGTGTTATTAGTTTAGGATTTTCTTCCATAACTTTATTCAATTCACCATCAAGGACAGATTCAAATTATTTATTACAAATTGATTTAAGATACTTTGATTTGAATGAATTTTTTAAACCAAATCCATATAGAGAATTAACCCTTTCCAGTAATACTTATCTTGATGATGTTTATAGATTTGGATTATGGGGTTATTGTTCAGGTGATGTAGATTCACAAACTGGAGATTTTATTAAAAACAAATGTTCAAATCCAACAAAAGAATATGAAGTTGATATTGTTTCTTTAATATTTAGAAATTTTATTTCTGTTGCTGGTGAATATGTTTCATATCCTACTGATTCTTTAAATGGTGGTTCGAATTCAAAAAAGGGGTTTAATGGAATTTTTGCAGGTTTTATTCTTTCAATTATTGAATTAATTTCCATTATTCTATTGTTCTTGGTTGATATTTATATTCCTTCATATCAGTACTATATCTGGCCATTTGTGTTAGCTTCAAGTTTAGCTCAATGGATTTCTATTACTATGGGTTTAACATACACCAAAAAGGCATTTGATTTAATTTATTCTGGTTTGATGGATACTTATGGTTCTTATAAAATCGGCCCAATTAGAGATAATAACCTTTTCAATTTTGGTTGGGCCGGTATGGCTATGAGTTTAATAAGTCTTTTGATATTAATTATTGCTTTTATATTAACTCTTGTCATCAAACCTCAAGAAACCAATAATGATTCAGCAGAAAAAGAAACTGAAGAGACCAAATCTCTTGAAGAGTAAACATGAAAATTAAAATTTATTATTATTATGGGAAGTTAATAACCCACCATTTCAACAATTACCATTTTTGTATCTACTCACTATTCGGGCGTGTCCTTACCAAGAAACGTACTTGATGGGGAATCTGTAGATCCTTCTTATCCGAGTTCCGGTCATTCCTCAATTCTCAATTCCGACTTTCACTTTTGACAATACCACAAAGTAATTTGGAGAAGAAGCTACTTTTTGTTGGTATTTGGGACTCAACGCGACCACATGCCAGATCCCGTTGATTTAAAGTCATATGGTGGGAAACTCGACGATATTATATTCAGTGACGAAGGAGAACTTCTTGATGAGGTGATTACTGATTTAGATACTGATGTCGATGAGCCCATGAAGCATGACCTAACGACTCATACTAACATTGAAGAGAAGAAACGGGATGCTGCTGAAGAAGAGGGGAATCTTAGTCCCATTGATCACAACACTTCGTTTTTGAGTTCGTTGAATGATGATGAATTGATTGATTTCATTAATAAGTTAAGTCAACAAAAGAGAAAACAACATGTACAGGTCTATGAATCAATAGAAACCATTCCAGGCCCCTCCAAAGATTCAAATATTCTTGTAGAGGAACACAAAGATAAAGAAATCATTAGTGATATCATAGCCTCAAACTCATCCAAAGAGAACCCATCATCAGAAGAGGACCTCTCTTCCCAATTAGCACAACCTCAATCACCACCCAAAATCCAACAAGACATCGATGAATTAGTGCACTCATCACCAGAACCATCGTCACCATCTGGATCCCAACAGGTGATCTTTGGAGACTATGCAACATACTTTGAAAACAAATCCAAAAGGCAACAATTAATGGATGAAGAATACCTCGAATGGGAACAAAAAAGACAATCAGAAACAAGCACTACTACTACATCGAAAGAGCCACCGCCACAATCAACAACTTCCACCATCTTCAATGATCTCATATTCCATGTCAACGGCCACACAAAGCCGAACATCCACACCCTGCATAAGTTGATCATTCTCAATGGTGGTAAATTTATTCATCATCTATCGTCAAAGGGTCAAGTCACCCATATCATTGCCGAACGTTTAACTCCTCGGAAATTGATAGAGTTCAAGCATTGTAAAGTTGTTAAACCAGCATGGGTTTTGAAATGTTTGGAGATGGGGAAATTGGTTGATTGGATTGATTATAGTGTTATTGGACTGGGGTATGGACAGGGTAGATTGGGATTTAAGAGGATGGAGGAGGTCGAAGAGAATACTGATAGGGAAGTTAATCAAGAAGAGAAAGTTGTCGAAGATGATGTTGTTCGTGATGAGACCATTGAAGAAGAAGAAGAACCTGAGGCTGATATCATCGTTGAAGACGACAACGACCCTAGGGATCTAAACATGAAGATTGATTCGAAACATCCGGATTTCCTCAAGACATTCTTCCAAAAATCAAGACTTCACCATTTAAGTAACTGGAAAGCAGACCTTCGTTATGAATTCCTTCAAAAGTTGAAAACCAACCCCACAATCACAATCAAATCACCCGAATTCAGAAACTCAGCAAATTTCAAAATTATTATCCACATCGACTTTGATTCCTTCTTTGCTAAAGCCTCTAGTTTATCACATTCAACCATCAATTATGAAACCCAACCTGTTTGTGTCACTCATGCTTCAAACAATTTTAAGTCAAGTACTGCGGATATTTCATCCTGTAACTACATTGCTCGTTCTCATGGTGTTAAGAATGGAATGTGGGTTAAGACAGCTATGGAGTTATGTTCTGACTTGGTATGTCTTGGTTATGATTTTGCAGGATATGAGAGAGTCAGTCGGTTGTTCTATGATATTTTGATTGAATTGGGTGCTGATTCGGTGTATCCTGTCTCTATTGATGAGGCATTATTGGATGTTAGTTCATTATTTGATGAGAAGAGTGAGATGTTGAGAGATGATGTTGAGAAATTCTGTTGGGATTTGAAAAGATTAGTGTTGGAGAAGACTCAATGTGTTGTGAGTCTGGGTGCTTCTAGGAATGTCCTTTTGGCAAAATTATCATTGAGGAAGGCAAAACCAGATGGTGTGTGTGTTAAGATTGATGAAGATATGAAATGGATTGATGATTTTGATGTTGTTCAATTGCCTGGGATTGGAAGAAGTATTGAGTTTAAATTATTCCATTATTTGATTGAGAAGGGTCATATTGAAAAAGATCATTCTGACCATTTGAAAATTTTCAATTTGAAACCATTGAGTATTCCAGAATTACAATCATTGTTAGGTTCCAAGAATGGTGCCAAATTATATCAATATTTTCATGGTGAAGATCCAACATCTATCATGATAACATCAAATGATTTCCTCAAGAAATCAATATCAATTGAGATTAATTGGGGTATCAGATTTGATGCTATTCTACAAATTGATGATTTCTTAATTCAGGTATGTCAAGAATTATGTTTCAAATTGGATAAATTCAACCTAATGACTGAACAAATCACTTTGAAGGTTATGAAACGTGCCAAAGATGCACCAATTGAACCATCAAAATATTTAGGTTGTGGTGCTTGCGATAGTTTCAGTAAGTTGACCAATTTGGCTGTTCCTTGTGATGATTATAGAGCATTGGGTAATGAAGCTAGGGAATTATATCGATATATTGGTTGTGAACCAAAGGAATTGAGAGGTATTGGAATTGGTCTTGGGAAATTGGTTGATAAATCGAAAGTTGGAAGACAGAGGAAGTTGGATTTTCAGAAAGTTGCTGATGTTAGGAAGAGATTGAATGATCAAGTTGATGAGTTTGCAAAAGTTAGGATAAAGGAGAAAGAAGTTGTTATGGTTGAAGATGATAATGAAGAAGGTAATAATTCATTGTCTCAGTTTGAAATTCCGCCGGAAATTGATTCAAGTGTCTTGAAAGAATTACCATCATCGATCACTAAAAGAATCCAAGTTCAACAATTGAAGAACTCTTCAAATATTGAGTCGCTTCCATCACAAATAGATATGAAGATCTTGGTACAATTACCAAAAGAGATCCAATCTGAATTGAAAACAGAACTCAAGAGAAGAAATCTAACTAATTTAAGAACCAATGTTTCACCGTCCAAGAAATCATCAGGATATCTTCAACAAATCTTTTCCAAAGATGGAACATCACCAACTAAATACGTTCGTGTCCTAAGACGATCCCCAACGAAACAATCATCACGTATCAAGACCAAAACATCAACAACAGAAGCCCAGACTCCAACGAAACAAAGAATCAGAAATCCAGAAACAATCAATGTTGATTCCATACTGAATGAATTAGATCAAGAGACATTGAAAGAATTGCCATCTTCAATCAGAGATGATGTGATTAAGGAATATCAAGAATATAAATCGTTATTGGATTGTCAAAAACGTCATGAATTGAAAAGAAGAATTGATAATGAACCAGATGATAAGGTTAAGAAACGTTTGAAATTTAATGATGCTCTGAGTTTAGAATCCATCTATTCTCCATTATTCAATCCAGAATTTTCAAATGATGGTATTACATTTCAGAAAAAGTCCAATGTTAATGAAATCATCAATTTGATCAAACAGTGGGTTCTTCATACTATAAAGAAAGGTCCTAATGTGAAAGATGTTGAAATGTTGGAGACATATTTGAAATCATTGGACGATACTGATGCTGGGAATTCAGGGAAGAGGAAGTATCTAAAGAGATTGATATTACAAGAATTAGAGAAGTTGGTGGTGATTGAATCCAAAGGTGATGATGATGTTGGATTCTCTAGGAAATGGAATGATGTGGTTGAGAAGTTGAAAAAGAAATAGGGATATAATTTATAGAGAATGGTAATGAGATGATATGATAATAACATGATCTAGTGATTCAAATGTGTAACAGTTGTGTACAGTTCTCATACAAGTTTATAGACGAGAAGTGCATCATCCATGGACAATTCATAACAGTAGAGACATAATCAACTTTTGAACCCCTTATCAATTTCGCTCCACCCAGTTAAGTCCGATATTCGGTAAGGACACGCCTGGATAAATATCAAAAGAAAAGGTTATTATCTCTAATTGGGATGATTTTATAAGAACCGTAAGTATCCATATCAAACCAGAATAAATTAAATCAAACGCCTTCCAGCAACAGAAATAAAATTTCTAAATATTAAAGAAACAATATCAACTTCATATTCAGTCGATAAAAGAGATGTCAAAGTACCGATTACAACATTTCTTAAAAGCATAATAAATCTCAAGATGAAAATCAATAAATAAATAAATAAAAAGAAAAGATTGTTCATCCAAATAAATAACATTTCACCATAAACTCATAAAAAGTGATTTCCAGGAATGATAAATAATAAATAAAATAGGCTAAATTAGCAAACACAAATCATATCTATTTACTTACCTCTTTCTTTAACAACTTTGATCAAACTTTCAACAACTTGAGGATTACTCAAAGTTGAAACATCACCTAATTGATCCTCTTCACCAGCCAAGATCTTTCTCAAGATTCTTCTCATAATCTTACCAGATCTAGTCTTTGGTAAATCATCAACCAAGATAATTAATTTAGGAGCAGCAAATGGACCAATCTCCTTTCTAACAGTCAAGATTAATTCTTTTGTTATATCAGCTGATGAAGTATCACCATTCTTCAAGGCAACAAAAGCGGCAACTGCTTGACCAGTCAACTCATCAGCAAAACCAACAACAGCCGATTCAGACACCAATGGATTTTCCAATAATGCAGCTTCAATTTCAGCAGTTGATAACCTATGACCTGAAACATTGACAACATCATCAACACGGCCCAAGATCCAGAAGAACCCATCAGCATCACGAGCAGCACCGTCACCAGAGAAGAAATAACCTGGGTATGGCTTCAAATAAGTGTCCAAGAATCTATCATAGTTATTCCAAATAGTTCTGGCAATTGATGGCCATGGAGATCTGATGGCCAAGATACCTTCAACATTTGGACCTTTTAATTCTTCACCGGTTGTTGGATCTAGAATGATTGGTTCAACACCAAAGAATGGTAATGAGGCAGAACCTGGTTTTAATGGAGTGACACCAGTGATACCTGAAATTAAATGAGAACCAGATTCTGTCATCCACCAAGTATCCAATAATGAAATTTCCTTCTTACCAATTTTTTCAAAATACCATTCCCAAACTTCAGCAGCAATTGGTTCACCAACAGAACCTAAAGATCTTAAAGAAGTTAAATCAAAGCCATCAATGTATGAATCACCAGCTCTTTTCAACAATCTCAAAGCAGTTGGAGCAACATAGAATTGAGTAACTTTATACTTGTCAACAATTTCCCAGTATCTTGAATACGATGGATATGCAGGAGTACCTTCAAAGACGACAGTAGTACCACCGTTTAACAAAGGACCGTAAACGACATAAGTATGACCTGTAATCCAACCAATATCACCAGCAGTGAAGAAAGTGTCTTCCGGGTGGAAATCAAAGTTATATCTTAATGTAATCAATGCATTTAATAAATAACCAGCGGTGGAGTGTTGAATACCCTTTGGAGAACCAGTGGAACCAGAGGTATATAGTAAGAATAAAGGATCTTCAGCATTGACTGGGACAGGTGGGAAATATGGACCATACTTCTTGATCTCTTCATGCCACCATAAATCCCTTTTGGAGTCAAATGGAACATGGTTACCGGTTCTTTTATAAACCAAGACATTTCTAACTTGAGGAGTCTGTTTCAATGCCTCATCGACAATCTTTTTAGTTTCAATAGTCTTTGAACCTCTCTTGGATTCATCGGCAGTGATGACAATCTTGGAGTTTGCATCATTGATACGATCTCTTAATGAGGCAGATGAGAAGCCGGCAAAGACAACAGAATGCAAGGCACCTAGTCTTGCAATGGCCAACAAAGTGACAATAGCCTCTGGAATCATTGGCAAGTAAACAGCAACGGTGTCACCTTTTCTAACACCCAGGTTGTTTAGAATCCCTGCAACTTTGGAGACTTGAGATAACAATTCACCATAAGTGACGGTTCTACCTTCGTTTGGTTCATCGGCCTCGTAGACAATAGCAACCTTGTCTGGGTTTTTGAAGGCGTGACGGTCAACGGCGTTGTAAGAGGCATTCAATTCACCGCCAACAAACCAAGAGGCGACATCAGAGTTGTTGAACCCTTTACCCAGGTTTGGCACTTTGGCTTCAGTGAAAGGAGTGGACCAGTCAAGGTTCTCTCTTGCCAAATCACCAAAGAACGTGGCGGGATCGTCGATGGATTGCTTGTAAAGATCCTTGTACTGGTCGAGAGACGCGATGTACGGTTTGCCCGGTCTCTTTCTGGTGTTCTTTGGCGGGTCGATCGCCTGGATGTTCAGCAAGTGTGCGTTTTCGAGTTGTTTGTCAGGCATTGTGTGGGTGTGGATGTGGCAGGAGTAGAAGTGGCAGCATTGTTGTTGTTTGGCGGCAGCAGCGGTGCTTATATAGTGAGTGGTGCACTGACTGTGGGGCTGCGTGTGCCAGGGCCCCGCGTGCACATGACACGGCTCCCTTTGTCCCAGGCCTTGTCTGCGGTGCACGTCACAGGCAGAGTCCCGTTCGAACGAGCTGGGCGGAGAAGCCCGATGCGGCAGGGTTGTGAGCCGCTTAACTACGGCCGCTCCCAACAGTAGCCGGACAGGCCATACATATGCTGCTGCAAACACGGTGATCAGCTGCAAATGGCGCACCGATCCAACGGAGAGCTGGCCTTGTCTGAATCAGCACTGTCTGTCTGTGGGGTTTGTCATCAGAGCCTTGTGGACCTGTAGCCAGCCACTTTGATCTCTAACGTGATATTTGACCACAGAACTGTGGACACCGAAGTTAGTGGATATGTTTACCTAAAGATTGAAAATTGTGGGCCGGTACTGAAAAATCAAATCCACGCAGCCCACAAAAGTGTCAAATCTTCAGATACGGATTTTTTTTTTTTTGTGTCAAATTTTTCAGTTTCTGCATCGGTCAGAGTGCCCCAACCAGACCCTGAAAAACACGAGCACGTGATGAGGCATTTAAGTCACGTGCCTGTTCCAAAAATAGAAGGTGTCGCGAAAAAAAATCTCATTCAGTTTCAAAACAGATCAAAAATAGGAATTAATTATCATAGCCTAAAATCTTTTAATCAAGAAAGAAACCATCCATTTCCCTCCCCTGCTCCCTCCAAAAATGAGATTCTTTTCGCTTTTGGTGCAGATCCATCTACTTCTTTCGGGGGTCATTGCTGATCGATTCATCAGAACCACGTCTCTTTTAACATGTATGCCAGATTCCCAATTGACAGCCTCATATTTTGATGTCAAGTTTTTCCCTGATAATAGTACTGTTGTCTTCAATATTAACGCGTTGACCACCATTACGGGGAATGTCGTTGCTAAAGCCACTCTGATAACATATGGGTTAAACGTTATGAATCAGGAATTCAAGCTATGTGATTTGAACCTCCCTGAACTTTGTCCATTGCAGGCAGGTGCTGGTAGAATTGATGTCAGTTCTAATTTCGTGTTAAGCGATACCATCGTGAAGATGATTCCAGGCGTTGCTTATACTGTTCCTGATTTAGATGCTAGAGTTCGTGTGCTTGCTTATTCTGAAAATGATACCGATACCGCACTGGCGTGTGTTGAAGCTGTTTTATCAAATGGTAAAACCGTTCAAACTAAATATGCATCTTGGCCAATCGCTGCTATTTCAGGTGCCGGTTTAATCACATCCGGTATTGTTTCAATCATTGGCCATTCCAATACCGCTGCTCATATTGCTTCCAATTCCATTTCTTTATTCGTCTATTTTCAAAACTTGGCTATCACTTCAATGATGGCTGTGTCAAGAGTTCCACCAATCGCTGCAGCCTGGGCACAAAATTTTCAATGGTCTATGGGTATTATTAATGCTGAATTCATGCAAAATGCTATCACTTGGTACGTTCAAGCAACTAATGGTAAATCCACTGTTGTTGTTGCCAATGAAGACGTTTTATCCATTTCTGTTCAAAAGAGACAACTGATTAATGGATTAAAGAGATTAGGTGACTACTTGGAAAAAAGATCTGATTTCAACTTTGATTACACTGATTCTGCCGTCTATACTACCGATGAACATAACACTAGTGATTTAACTTCAAAGATTTTGGTTGTTAGAGGTATTCAAAGAGTTTCATACTTAGCAGGCATTGAAATTTCTAACTTCTTTTTAACTGGTATTGTTTTCTTCTTATTCTTCTTATTTGTTTTATTGATCTTAATTGCTTCATTCAAAGGTTTTGCTGAGATCCTAATCAAATCTAAGACTATCAAAGAACATAAATTCCAAGAATTCAGAATCCATTGGGCTGTTATTATCAAGGGTACTTTATTCAGACTGGCATTGATTGCATTCCCACAATTATCATTATTATGTCTATGGGAACTAACAGAACGTGATTCAGTGGCTATTGTTATCGTTGCTGTTTTCATCTTGATTATCATTGTTGGTTTATTAGGTTATGGTGCAACAAGAGTCATCATGATTGGTAGAAAATCCACTAGAGAATATAAGACCCCTGCTTACTTATTATATGGTGATGCTAAGATCTTGAATAGATTTGGTTTCTTATATGTTCAATTTCAAGCTGATTACTATTGGTGGTTGGTTCCTGTCTTGGCTTACACCTTATTACGTTCAATCTTTGTTGCTTTGCTTCAATCTTATGGTAAGGTTCAAGCCATGTGTGTTTTCATTGTTGAATTAATTTTCTTCATTGCATTATGTTGGAAAAGACCATATATGGATAAACGTACCAATGTTTTTAACATTTTGATTCATTTGGTTAATTTATTCAATGCTTTAATGTTCTTGTTTTTCTCTAAGATCTTTGGCCAACCTGATGTTGTTTCTTCTGTTTGTGGTGTTGTTTTCTTTGTTGTTAATGCCATCTTTGCCTTATTCTTATTGATCTTCACTATTGTTACATGTTCATTGGCTTTGATTTACAAGAATCCAGATACTAGATATCAACCAATGAAAGACGATAGAGTTTCATTCATTCCAAGAACAACAGGAATGGAAAAATCCAATAAGAAAGATACTGAATTATTAGCATTAGGTGATAATATTTTATCTGGTCAACAACCTGAAAAATTGTTGCAAAATTCAGATGAGGAATCTTCATCATATGGGAAATTCCCACAGGGACAAATTGGATCAAATTCAAATAGATATTCCAGAAGTGAATCTTTAAGTACTACTGGTGATCAACAAGTTCCAACTTCAACTGTTTATGATAATGGTCAAGGATTAAAGAAACCTGGTGTTATGTTCAGTTCCGATACTGGATATTATGGAAGCAATAGTTCTACTGGTTTGAGCAATAACTCAAATGATCAGTTAGGCAGAAATCCATTTGATAATCAATCTAGTGATAGTTTCAGAAATCAAGGAAATAGTAATCCTTATCAGGCATACAGAGGAAATAGATTTTGATCGAATCCTTTGGAAACCCTTTTTGTTGTTATTATCATTACGTTGTTGATATTCATTTCTTGTCATCTTGGATGTATCTTTATTATGTCTAGTTGACTATTTGACACTTTTTTTTGATTTTGTGACTCGTTTTGTTGTTGTTTTGAATGCCTCTTTGTTTTCTATTATGCGTGTATATTAGATCATTTGTTTTTTATGTTTATCAAGCGTAGAGATTACACCGTTAAGTAAGAGGGATTTTATCTCAGATTAAACAAAATCAGAAGAGGTAACAACAACACATGCTAATCTATTTGTTTCTAAATTGGAAGTCAAACCAGTATAATTGATCTTGGAATGCCTTTTCTTTAGCATATTTGTGACGGGGTAATGATAAGTCGGCTTTAGCAGCGAAACCATGGTTAACACTACCGAATAAATCAATTTGATAATGAACACCAGTTTTTTTCAAAACTTCTTCAGATTTGTGTCTCAATTCATCAGTGAAGGCAGAATCATTTTCAGCAGCAGAAATCAAGATTGGTTTCTTCAAAGCAGCAACTTCTTCAATTGCAACAAATGATGGATGGGCAATGGCACCAGCATCAACTTTAGTACCATCGACTAATTGTTGAACGACATATTTAGCACCGAAACAATAACCAATCAAACCTAATGATTCGAATTTCTCAGAATCACCTAATTTCTGCAAGAATCCTTCAACAATTGGTCTAGTGGTTTCATTTGCGTGATTTGGTAACCATTTTTGCAAATCAGTTTCACCAAACACGGCTGGGTCTCCTTTCAAGATATCTGGAATATACACTTTATAACCAGCTTTACCAAAAGAATCAGCAATCAATAGGATATTGTTGAATCTGTTACCGTAAATGTCAGTCAAGATAACTAACAGCTTGGAGGAATTGAGGTCACCGGTGACATATGTGTCCAATCCGTGTAATTCTTTGTGCTCACCGATTGGAGTACCTTCGTGATCGGATTTGATTAAGCAGCAAGCACTTGGAGCGTTGGAGGCCATTTTTGATGAGATCCTGAGTTCAGTTGGTTCAGACAATAGGAATTAAAGGAGGTTAAGTAAGTACCAAGGAAAAATATGCCACATAATAATTACTAATTTGATATGCCCGTGAACTTTTGTAAACTGTAAGATACCACCGTCAATGATTCATGACCAAACCGTTTTTACCGGAGACGATGCCAAACTTGCAGCTTGTAGCTCGTCTCTAATTAACGGCAACAGCTTCTACACCCATGCCGATATCAACAATACATAGTACTTTCCCTTGATAGTACGTAATGCCAACCAACATATTGTCCCGGATTTGGCTATTAGACTATTACGTAAGATATTTCGCTTCCAAAAAAAAATTTCTACAATGAGCTTTTGTTTACTTTTGGTAAACAGTTGATAAAGAAACAAGAAGAACACACCTCTTGTTCGCCTGTTTAGTCCATATTATAGTAGTTGCATGATGGTTGAAATAACACTCGAGAAAAGGGAGCTGAGTCCTGTTGGTTCTCCAACTCAGGAGGAGCCAAAGTTGAAGAAACAAGCTGTTGAAAAGATGGAGGGTGAACCAACCAATCATGAAGAAGATACCAAAGAGTCCAAACCACAGCAGAAGAAGCAACCAAAACAGAGAATACTCAAATACAAAGCCAAGTCTGCCGATCCTACCTCACCATCAGGAATTCTCAAGCATGAAATCAAGCATCTACTGGAAAGAAACAACCTTACTCCAGATCAAATCAAAAACGATATGCATTCCATCCTAAATGACCCAGAAGTCAACACACGCTATCATCGTCTAGTCCAGAATGTCAAAGTCACCGACCTTACTTCAAACGGTGATGGTCTTGCTATGATCCCACACCCGATCTCACCATCAAATTTCCAAATTGTGCTGATTCCATTTGCGATCCCAGGTGATATCGTTAGCATCAAAACTTTCAAGACTCATCCGGATCATGTCGAAGCAGACCTTATCAAGATCGAATCTCCAGCATCAGAAAGAAACGAATCATTAATCAAATGTGGATATTTTGGTCGTTGTTCAGGTTGTCAATATCAAATGCTTTCATATGATATCCAATTATCATGGAAAAGAGACACCATCATTAACGCATATAAATACCTTGCTCCTGAATTGATCAAAAATGGTAAACTTCCTGAAATTGGAACCACTATTGCATCACCAAAACAATACAACTACAGAACGAAATTGACTCCACATTTCGATATTAAGACAAAACGTCGTGGACAGGGAAAGATCCCACAGCTGGATTCCAATGGTGTTGAAATTCGTCCAAGTTTTGGATTTGGGGTAAGAACTAAGTCAGATTGGAGACAGTGTGCTAGAGGTGGACATCAAGCAACTTTAGATATTGAAGAGTGTGTCATTGGTACTGAAATTGTTAATGTTGGATTGAAGAATGAGAGATTGAAATTCTTGAAAGAATGGGAGAATTATAAGAAGAGTGCCACTGTTTTGTTAAGAGAACATACTAGGGTTTTTAAAGATGATGTGATTTCTATTGACAATGTTAATGAAGAAAATGGATCAAAAGATATTGAATCTCAAAATGTCAGTTTCATCAAAGAGGAGAGAGATGAAGATACTTTAATCAAATCATGCGTCACTAATCCAAGACAAATCGTTACTGAATATATCAATGGTTATACTTTCCAATTCAGTGCTGGTGAATTCTTCCAAAACAACAACTCAATTCTTCCATTAGTCACAGAATACGTGTCCACGAACCTACAGATCAAAAACAAACCAGAATCCTCACCATTATATCTAGTTGATGCATATTGTGGATCTGGTCTATTCAGTATAACTGCATCAAAGGGTGTTGATAAAGTCGTCGGTGTTGATGTCTCCAAAGAATCCATCAAATTTGCCAATTTGAATGCTAAACGTAATGGTATTGAAAATGTTAAATTTATTGATGGTAAAGCAGAAAAGATCTTCAATGAAATAGATACACCAAGTGACTTGACATCGGTGATTATTGATCCATCAAGAAAAGGTTGTGATGATGTGTTCTTGAATCAATTATCTGATTATAAACCAGCGAAGGTCGTCTACATTTCATGTAATGTTCATTCACAAGCAAGAGATATCCAGAATTTCATAGAGAATACAGAAAATGGTAAAGAATATACAGTGGAGAGTGTCAGAGGGTTTGATTTCTTCCCACAGACCCATCATGTTGAAAGTGTTGCTGTTTTATCAAGAGTTGTGTTTTGATTCTGCAGAATCTTTCATCATTTTTAATAATAGATCATCAATAGCATATACAATTAATTTCTTCAACATTTTAACTAGAAAATTTGTATCTATCTCTCTTCACCAGATTTTGAATAAATTCTGCATTTCCAAGTTCATCTTTTGTCAAATTTCGAGTGTTCACTGATTCTGTAATGCGGTCCTGCGTGTCCAGTTCTTTACTTTTAGCGTCCAACATCAACAAACCCAATGCAATTTTGAAAATCTCCATGACATGACAGTTCTTCTGAAGTTCTTGCAAGCTTTCACGAAGTTGTCTTGAAACTCAGAATTGTATCTCTGACGATCCCTTCCATAATAACTGGGTACCGATCAATATACTGGTTGAGTGACTCTAAAGACCAGGCATCCCTGTTATGCTGCACTGGCATTATTGTTTATGGAAGTGATTGGTTGAAACGTGATACTGTTGACACAATAGTAGTCAGATCTCGATACCCTATTTAATATCACGTGAATGTTAACACAAATGTATTAGGGCTCTGAAGGTTAGAAAAATTGATATTACATAATCGCAGCTTTCAAGGTTTGTGACTTTACTTTTTCACGAATTCGGGACGAAAAAATTCAATATCGATGAAAAATTAAAAACGAACTCTTTTTTTAGTGGTGTTGTAGAAACTGGTATATCAACATCAAGTTAAATTAAGTCAAAATGGAAAACGATAAAGGTCAACTTGTAAGTCGAGACTGACGTCGTGTGAAAGAGAGGGAAATAGTCCGTGGTTTTTCACGCATCTCAGATAGATTTTCGTTGATGGAATTAAGAATTTTTGAAGATTTAAAGGAAATGATGGAATCATTTAATCAATCAACATACACCCGAATCAAATAATGCAAGACGACAGTATCAACCACAAGAAAATATATCATGAAGTCAACACCCAAGACTATTCATTCATTACCATATTATTTATCCAATAATCAAGAATCTTGTCATTTTTTATCATGAACCCAACATCAAATAAACCAAAACACAAATAATGAATAACAGACCACGATAGAATTATCACCGTATAATGCTCTGCTCTGATCTACTGAAACCACATATTTCTGCCCACTTTTACACATTTCCTTCCTATCCCTTGAACCAATATACTAACTTATTCACCAGGTCGAATTATACGTCCCACGTAAATGTTCAGCCACCAACAGAATCATCAAAGCTAAAGATCATGGTTCTGTTCAAATCAACATTGTCAACGTTGATGAAGAAGGTCGTGCTATTCCAAACGACGTCACCACTTACGCTTTATCCGGTTACGTTAGATCAAGAGGTGAAGCTGATGATTCTTTAAACAGATTAGCTCAAAGAGATGGTTTATTGAAAAACGTCTGGTCTTACTCCCGTTAGGATGTCATTTTACTTAGTAAATATTTGTTATTAAATTTATAAGAGGATGGGGTTTCAACTACGTAATATCATAAATAAAATATTAATGTATCATTTTTAGTTTATGAACTGGTGTAAGACAAGTAAAAGAGAATACGATTACCACCCCTGGCCCCCTACTATTAAGGTCCCATGAAAACCTTCTCTGACATAGCCTTCTTTCTCTATCATGCACCCTCCACAGAATCATGACTGACATGTGGGTAAATCTCATCTTGTTTGTTTACGTTTTGCCCAAAGTAGAAATATTCGCGGCATTTGAATAACATGAGAAACATCTGGCCAGGGAAAAAAAATTATGGCTGTTCGATTATGAAAAACTCTCCCCTTTTTTGACTTTTCGATTAACCAATTGGCAGCCAGTCCCATTCTTCCAGTCGTTTGTTTTCCAAAATGGTGAATGCTGTTGCCACATTGCTTTTCAGTGCATCGTATTTGCCCGGTGCGTTAGTCCTTGGTCGCACTCTGTTACAAAAAGAGGGGGATGCTGCATCCAGGGATTTCAAGTTGGTTTTGTTGATTGCCTGTGGGTTGACTGACTATGAAAGATATTTAGTTGATCAAGTGTTTGATAATGTTATTCCAATTGAGTTAATCCATGCCAGATATGATTCTCATGAGTTGAAATTATTGGAAAGACCTGAACTATCCCCAACTTTCACAAAGATTAATTTGTTCAAATTAGGGGAGTTTGACAAAGTCTTGTACTTAGATTCAGATACATTGCCATTGAAACGAATTAGCTCATTATTCAGCGACTTTAAAGATTTATCACAAGGTCAGATTGTTGCTTCTCCAGATTCAGGATGGCCAGATATTTTCAATTCAGGTGTTTTCTTATTAAAGCCATCCATTGAAACTTACGTTGCTTTGCTAGAAAAAATCCAATCTTCCAATGCTCCTTCCTTTGATGGTGCTGATCAGGGTTTACTAAACGAATTCTTTCATCTCGATAAGAGACCAGGATATCAATGGATAAGATTACCTTTCCTATATAATGTCACCCCTTCGGGACAATATCAATACCAACCTGCATTCAAATATTTTGAAGATGATGTTAAATTAGTTCATTACATTGGTTCAAGTAAACCATGGTTTGATGTTGGTGATAAGGGTGGATTGAGACAGAATTGGTGGGATAAGTATCATGAATTTTACGGAGACGATGATGATATTCAAAAGACTATTCATGGTATTGACCCAATTTATTATCGTCCTGAAGTTGAAGAAACGTATGAAATTGTGGAACAACCACAACCGGAACGTGAACCGATCAATGTGTTGTTGGACCCCCAATCATACCAATATTTCGAAACTGTTCAACCATCAAACCAATGGAATCCATCTGCGGAGGAACCACCAAAGGAAGGTAAGCCAGAAGCTGAGTCCTTCCCTAAACTGGTGTATTCTAACAATTGGGATGCTGAACCATATCATGATCCCGAACCGCAATATTGGAAACCACAACCTGTTTTCCCATGGGAATTTGAACATCGTGAAGTCCAAGCAGAGCGTACTTTTGATGAAGGTCCTGCTAAGAAATTCTCCAATTGGGAATCATTACCATTGATCAAGAAGATCAAAGACAAACAACAAGAAGAGCAAAAGGCTCAAGAAAGAGCCAGAAAATTAGCTGAATCAGTTGATGAAGTTTCTGACTATAATAAAGAGAAACAAGAAAGATTGAAAGAGATTGAGAGAAGATATAGTGGTGACATCGCACCTGAATCTGTCGAGCAGGACTTGATGGATTTGGAAAATGATAGTAATGAATTAGTTGAGGCTTTTAAAGAATCACATTTGGAAAAGATTGCAGAAGCAGAATGAATTTAGTTCTGTTCTTTTGAAAACAAGACAGAAAGATTATGAGATGAGATACCCCGAAATTGCTATGATGGAATATAATATATGTTGCTAGATTTATAATTACTTGATGATATTAATGTAGAATTTGATACCCAATTGAACCGGTGATCGGAGACAGAACTGCAATTTATATAATCGATCTCCACACATTTTGCGGTTCTGCACGTGACAGATAATCACATGATCAGATCCTTTTTTTTTTTTTTTTTTTTTTTCAATTTTTTTTTGGCGGTGAAAATTTTTCGAACAATTCCTTTCTCTTTTAAAGATTTTTAATAGCAAACGTTAACTAACTTCAGTTTCACTTTTTAATTCATTAAAAATGGCTGACGGTATCCAAGAGATCGACTCCAACTTGATCGAGTCTAACTACGACAACGTCGTCTACTCCTTCGATGACTTGAACTTGAAGACTGAAATTGTCAGAGGTACGTAAAGAAGATTTAAATACTCCTTATGATCTGCAGATCAATTGCAACACAAATACTAACTCCATGACTAGGTATCTACGGTTACGGTTACGAAGAACCATCCGCTATCCAACAACGTGCCATCTTACCAATCACTGAAGGTCGTGATGTCTTAGCTCAAGCTCAATCAGGTACTGGTAAAACTGCCACTTTCACCATTTCTGCTTTACAAAGAATTGATGAAAACTTGAAGAAAACTCAAGCTTTAATCTTAGCTCCAACCAGAGAATTGGCTTTACAAATCCAAAAAGTTGTCTTAGCCATTGGTTTACACTTAGATGTTCAAGTCCATGCTTCCATTGGTGGTACTTCATTAAAAGATGATATTGATGCTTTCAAATCAGGTGCTCAAGTTATCGTCGGTACTCCAGGTCGTGTTTACGATATGATTGACCGTGGTTTCTTCAGAACTGAAGACATTAAAATGTTCATCTTGGATGAAGCTGATGAAATGTTATCATCTGGTTTCACAGAACAAATTTACAACATTTTCACCTTATTACCAAAGACTACCCAAGTTGTCTTATTATCTGCTACTATGCCATTAGATGTCTTGGAAGTCACCACCAAATTCATGAGAAACCCAGTCAGAATCTTGGTTAAGAAAGATGAATTGACCTTAGAAGGTATTAAACAATTCTTCGTCAACGTTGAAGAAGAACAATACAAATTGGATTGTTTGACTGATTTATACGATTCCATCTCAATCACCCAAGCTGTTATCTTCTGTAACACCAGAAAGAAGGTTGAATTCTTAACTGAAAGATTGACTGAAAACAAGTTTGCTGTTTCTGCTATCCACTCTGAATTATCTCAACAAGAAAGAGATACCATCATGAAAGAATTCAGAACTGGTTCTTCAAGAATCTTAATCTCCACTGATTTATTAGCCAGAGGTATCGATGTTCAACAAGTTTCCTTAGTCATCAACTACGATTTACCAACCAACAAGGAAAACTATATTCACAGAATTGGTAGAGGTGGTCGTTTCGGTAGAAAAGGTGTTGCCATCAACTTTGTCACTGCCAGAGATGTTGGTCAAATGAGAGAAATCGAAAGATTCTACTCTACTCAAATTGATGAATTGCCTGAAAACGTTGCTGAAATCTTTGCTTAGATAGTGTAAGTGTATACTTTTATTGAATTTAATCTGGAAAGAATTAGAATGTAGAGAAGTGTTGATAGTACATGGTCATTTCAGGGATTTGATAGTTGAAAGCAGTCGCTAGCAAACAATTTTATTAAAGAAGAAAGATCAAAGATCAAGTAAGACTCTAACAATAACTTCAACAAATTTCTTGAGATAAAGGGCCTTTTGGCTTCTTGAATCTACAAGTAGATCTAATAATATAAGGGTGACCAATGATATAATCTCATTTATTGATTTTTCACATGTTTTGATATTTGATCCTAAAGATGTGGAGACTCGTTGGAACAGTTTGAGAAATGAGAAAGTTCTTGTTGTCGCCTCCAACCGTGGATCAAACAGTGATTTGTTATTGTAACATTCTACATATTGCTACGAACCTGATTATTTATGGATTTATTGTGTACTAATTTGTAGATGAACTTTCTAATTATTCCTTAGGAATGGTTCCTTGTTTGGCACTTTCACCATCAACACCAACAAAAACAATCTTTTCAATCCTTGTCTTCAAATCTTCATCTTCACCATCAAAGAACAAATCCAATGATTTAACTTTCTGAAATCTAACGTATTTCAATTTGATTTCAACCCATCCATTTTCATCAAACTCACTAATTTCTTCTTGATCATTTAATGATTTCAAAGAAATGGCATCTTCAAATGAGATCATGTTGTTATTATTGATCCATATTTTCAATAAGTTTGGTTTTTGATATTCTTCTCCTTCACCATCCTTAACAGTACTCTTAATTAATATGGAATAAACCTTCGATATGTTAATCAATGGAATATGCAACAACAATTGTGAATCGATATCTGAATGAATCTCAACATCACCACTCTTCTTATCATCATCCTCCTTACCCAACAAACTCTTAACATTCTCCGCATTCTCAACATTCAATGCCTCAATCTCATTATGAAAGATCCCACCATTCAACACATCAAACCCAGAAGGAACATAGTTCTGGACATCAGCATCAATAATAGCACTCTTCACACCAGACGCACCATCAGCACCAACACCATATCTCTCAGCACTACCATCCAACGCACTCAACTTCTGCACTTCAGCAGCAACTTTGGTCACATCGGCACCTCTGACTCTTTGTAACTCGACCCCGTTCTTGACTATTAAGAAAGTAGGTATCGAACTGATGTTGAAACGACCGGCAATCGGCTTGCTCTCGTCAACGTCGACCTTGAGGAATGTCACATTGGCGTAATTGTCACTCAATCTGTCGATGATTGGGGCAATTTGTTGACATGGACCACACCATGAGGCGGTGAAGTAGACGATTAGGAGTTTGGCATTTTTGAAGATGGCGTCGAATTGGGATGGCTGGGAAAGTTTTGGGATTGGCATCTTGAAAGGGTTGGTATATTATTCTGTCTTAGCAGTGGAATTGGCCAAGGATAAGAGACTCAATAGTTGATGATTGTTTGAAGTGGAAGGAAGTTCTTGTTATTACGAATTTGATTTCTTTGTAGTAATCAGGGTTTCGCGAAATTATGTATATATGTGAAGAAGGACCTTACCCATTTGCTGATTCTACACCATTGTCCACATGCAGTAGTTCTATGTATTCAGAACGTTCTCGAGATCGGTGTTCAATCTGATTAATTTCTGGGAGAATTCCGATTCTTCAAACTTCAACTCTGTATTAAACGAGCCCAAATTACTCTTGAAATTCACGTATTCTTCAGTGAGACTAATTGTTATGTAGTTGTCTTGTTTGGATGCATCATTCCCATTCTCGAATTCTTTGAATAACTGAAGATTGAAGTCAATTGAGTTAAGTTTGTAATATTTGTTGACAGTTTTGAAATGACTTGATATCAAAGTATTGATGAATTTGATCAATTTGGTGAAGTTGATGATCTTTATTAAAAATGGAATACTCAATTGGTTTAGTTTAATAGAATCTATTATGATCAGATCCTTGGTGAAGAACTTCAACACATTCAAATTGATATTTTTCTCACTATTTAAAAACATCTCTGAGTTATTATCATTTGTCTTAAACTTCAACAATTCAATCAACTTCTCCTCATCAGTGATTTTTACTTCTTCAAACAAAGTACCAAATTCAATCAAGTAACTCTTTGGTATGGCTATATCACCGGGGACGAACTTCAACTCAATACCAATGTCATTCACCTTCATTTCTAAATTCAACTTATCATCGTTGATAAACCTCACATCAATCAATCCTTCAACCAAAATATCAAAATCATATTCATTGTTCAATATCACACCATTGAGCCTCTCATCTTGCTTCAAAGAATGATAAAGATCCATATAATACTTAAACAAATCCACCTTC
This sequence comes from Komagataea pratensis, assembly GCA_003707865.2. NCBI lineage: Eukaryota > Fungi > Ascomycota > Saccharomycetes > Phaffomycetales > Wickerhamomycetaceae > Komagataea > Komagataea pratensis. Next base: position 28,324 of record PPMA02000040.1, read on the forward strand.
TCATCACTAAACTGATCAAAAATCATCAACTTTTCCAATATTTGATTAAATTTATCTAAATTCTCATGATTCTTCAATGAATGAACAAGCAGGTTCTCTCCTTTATAAAAATAATCAAACTCATTATAATTATTAGCCAGTATCAACTTCATGTCCTTGATACTGAAAAACGTCATCGTGCTGAGTCCTTGCTTAACAACACGATCCACAGAGTAGTCCAAATCAATCACAATAATCTTACCAGCGATACTTAATCTTATCAAGTCATCCGATATGGATTCAACAAATGTTTCAAATTTATAGATGTTGGAAAGTCGTTGGATGTTCTCGATCGTTATTGAGATCGGAGAGGTTTTGAGAATGGAGATGATGGATGTCAGTGATTGGTGGAATTTATCGGACATTGGACAGTTGTTGAGGAGTGGCAATCTGTGGTTTAGTGTAGGATGGCTTTAGTGATACTTACGGTAGAAGTATAGTACGTGGTGGTAGTGTTGTTTACTTTTGGAATTCGCGAATTTCGTTAACTATGGCATATTTTCCGTTTATTTGATCACTTCACTGTTTATAAGCACCTGTTTGTATTCTTTTTGATGTTTATGTATTTTATTGGAACTATATTAAACTACCAATTATTCTATTTACAATTTGATACCGATATGGATGGCAGAAATACCAAATGACAAATTCTCATAACCTGGTTCAGGAACATAAAAACCAGCTTTTTCAATCATTCCTTTGAATTCTTCTTGACTCGGGAATTGTTGAATAGATTCAACCAAGTATTGATAACTGTCATAATCATTGACTAAACTTTGACCAAAAACAGGTAGAACTTTTGACCAATTTTGATAAACAGTATCAACTATTGGATTATTAACTTTAGAGAATTCTAAGACACCAATAACACCACCTGGTTTCAACACTCTATACGCAGTGTTTAAACCTGCTTGAATATCAGTGAAGTTTCTGATACCAAATGACACAGTATATACATCCTTACTGTTATCTTCAATCTTATCCAAAGTTTCACCATTCTGCACCAAAAAGCTAACTCTTGGATCATTCTTATACTTAGTGTGTAAGATTCTCTTCTCACCTTCAGCAAGCATATCTGGATTGATATCCACAATAGTCATAGTTGATTCATTATCATTATATTTACTCTTTGCATGGTCTAATAAACCAAAAGCAATATCACCTGATCCACCAGCAACATCAATGAAATCCAATGGTCTCACTGAACCTGGTCTTTTACCGGCATCCAACTTTTGGATAAATCTATCTTTCCAAAGTCTATGAATCCCAAGACTCATGACATCATTCATTAAATCATATTTGGAAGCAACTGAACTGAAGACTTGACCAACTAATTTCTCCTTTTCGGAAGCAAGAACTGTCTTTTGACCAAAATGAGTGGTTGAAGTTTTCTGGAGAAGTCGTGCCGAAGTGGCAAATGAACGTCTAAACATGATTTGGATTCAATTGGATTCAAATCTGTTTGAAGGTGTGAATTCAACTGGTTGGTGAAAGAAGGAAAGTCTTCATTGTTTTGTTCGTTTTCGGCAATTTTGAAAATTAGAAACATCGGATAAAGTATATCCGATCATTTTTTTGAATAAGAGATTGATAAAGTTCTAATTCTTGAAAGGAAATGAAGGGGGAATTCTGATAATTTGTTTGATATTTGTTTTACTTACATATGTCCATTTTTGTTTCAGGAGCAATGTGCATTGTTTATAAGCATAGACATCCCACTAATCATTATTTGGTATACTATTCCGCATAGGTCATTCCAGGCTCCATAATGTTCAAACCACTGAACTTCATTCGATTCCAATCATCACTACAGTCTATAAACAGTTCTGCCCCGGTCGCACGAATACTACCAAAGAATAAGTACCTAGTTTTCCCAAGGAAATATGAACGTCTAGCTAGAAAAATCACATCAGACTTCGAAAGAGAACTGGTCAAAGAGAGATCACAATTAGAGAAGAGCGTCTTGATTTCTAAAGTGAAAACGCCAGAAGTCAATCAAGGTCAAGCACCTGAAACGGATACTTCAAATCTTGCCTCATCCACACTGAATAAGTTCATCTCTGCTGGTCACATTCAAAGCCCAACAATCTCATTCAATGTGTCGAAAATCAATGGTTCATTCACAATGAAAGAAGAGTTCAAGGTTGCTTCTGGTCCAAAACAAGACCAAACGGATTTGAACACCTCTGAATCTAATGCAAAACCTGTTGATGTAACAAACCTCCCCACACAACTCCCAAAACCGAAACAAATTGATCACAATATTCCTCCAAACATGAAAAGACGGTTCTTTTCAACTACGGCATCAGCTCGTTCAATCTCACCGTATGAGGAACTCAAGAAGAGAGTGATACCCCAATTTCGGAAGAAATTCAAAGAAATGAGATTCACATTGTCTTATAGAGAAGCAGTCAGTCTTGTTTCAGGTGAGTATAGATACTTGAAGGCAAGCAGGCCCCATACGTTGGTATTGCTACGAGATCCACGGATAACAGTCCAAGAGGCATTTTTGAAGGCATATGGACTTGAAGATGTGTAATGGAATGCCTCCAATAATGATTTGTTTCTGTGGCAGACTCAATTATAATTGTGGGTTTTTGTTCTTGTCTTTGTGTCACTTTTCTGGTTTGAAATTGTGGGTTTTTTGAGCTTGTATAATTTCCCTGAATGCTATAATCTGAAACACAATTGAAGTGGAGGTTTTCTGGTAGACAGTTTGCCATGCTACCGTTCTTGTTACTCATTGTGCTGTTTGCCCCCCGAGCTCTCTCGTTAAATCCACAACTATTGCATTCTGCCTCGTCTTCACCAGTTCACAAAACCACATTATCAAACTATTTACAGAATGAGATCATCACTGATTCGGATTATTTGATGCTAAACAAGGAGGAAATCAACTTGAATCAATTGAACTCACTCAATTTGAAAGATTTGAAGTCGTTTAAGATCCAGTCAGACAACATCATCATTCCAAATGATTTCAAGCCAATTTTCCTATTCAATGAAGCGTCCAATATCAGTTTCAAATTCGATGGTGGTGTCAATATTACTGAATACTTGTTGAGTTCTCCTCCATTCAATATCCCAAAGTTTAACAGCTATGATTTGAATTTGTTGATTCCTAAACATGAGAAGGTCAATGCTGCTAATACAAACAATCCATTTGTTAATGAAGGTGCCCCATTGTTAGTGTTTTACTTGAATCAAGAGGAAGAGGAGAAGAAACAGGATTTGGATATCTCAATTGCTTCCACAGGTTCGGTACAGATGCATAAATTGAATAAAATACTTGAATTTGATAAGTTGAGTAAGAGCTGGTTTAAGGATCTATCTATTGATCAGTTAATTGAAGGATTCTTCTGTAACTTGAGCAGTGAGATTTGTTTGAAGGTTGATTTAGGAGCTACAAATATAAAGATCTTTTCAATTTGGGAGCAGAGAGAGATGATTCTACCTTTGACTGTTTTGTTGAATCACGAATCCATTCCAAGATCCAAGAGTTACAAGCAGTTGATGTCCAATTTCAAGAATTTGAGAAATGCAGCCAATTTCAAAAAGAGAAGTCAGCAACATGAGAGTAGCAATTCATTTGACGATTTGAGGTTTAAGTTAGGGCAGAGATTGAAACAGAAGAAACTGAAAGAAGAAAGAAAAGTCAGTGTCAAATCCAAATTATCAAGAGCTGATCCTAATACGAACACTCAAAATTTGAAATCCTCAACCATCAAACCAATAAAGGTCCCAGGTTCAAAAGAATCCTCATCACAATATAACAATTTTAATACTTTTAGTAAACAGAATGAAGAGATTGAGAAGTACAAGAATCAGAGAAGTTCAAACACGATAAACAAGATCAAACTAGTATCCACAAGATTGGATAAAGGTGCTAAGGATACCACCATTGCTAAGCTGAATGAACAAAAGAAAGATTGTGAACCAGTTACTTGGTACAATGTCTTCCATCATAGCATTTTCAAAAACGTGAACTTCTGTTTGTAATGTGTCGAAATGTATAGTTTTCATGATTAGAATGGATTCGATTAGATAGGGATGCTGTCGTAGAAACTCTATAGAGTAAAATACTAATAAACCATAAGGTATTACTTCATCTAAATAGCTTAAACTTCTCCTGACTTCTTCAGGTACAATCACCATCAACTGCATCAAAACTCTTGAAATAATCATCAATGCTATTATGTGCACTGACATCTAGTAGTTCTTTGTTGGTATTGGCCTCAGTTGTCTCTTCAATGATTGGAATCTCGGCGTTGGTACAATTAGATGTGAATTGCTTTGGTGGAATGGCAGGAATTGATTTCAAACCAGTGACGATTTCAAAAGTTGGGGAATCTAGGGATTGTGCTTTTGAAGTAGTCATAGGTTTGATTTGTTCTCCAACTGATGAGTTATATGAAATATCATCTTCGTCTTGTGTAAGAATTCTCGGAACTGGTTTCTTCTTATAGCTCTTTGAAATTAGTTGGGTTTCCTTTGACCGGTATTTACCATTGATCGTCCTGTTCAATCTAGCATTGGAATAGTTGGAGAACTTTGAAATCACAGTCAAGATCTTAAGTTTGATGTATCTGATAATTAAAATGATCTCTTTGATGATTGACTTGATTTTGTTGACAATATAATTAATAATACCCTTGAATTTCAATACTAAATCTTTAACATAACCTTCAAATTTATTCATCACCTTCTCCAACTTTGATCCCTTTGGCTTAGAGTAATCAGCATTGTAACCTTTCCTCAGGACAGTTCCTTTGTGAAGATGCTCACTGCTTGACTGCTTTCTGTAACCACCATTACATTTATGACAACCACCAGTATCATCATCATCAATGTATTTGCTGAACCTCTTCTTCTTTGGACGTTCTGAATTTGGCTTCCCTGGCTTCTTCAAAACGAACAACTTCAACTTGTGGAGGTAGAATTTGACTTTATCCAACACAAAGATGGGAATATGGACCAACAATTTCTTCATTAACTCATAAACAAGGTAAATGGGAGTCAAAAACAACCTGATTAGGAAAACGAATATCTTCTTAATTTTCGAAACTTTGGCTTTCTTCTGGTGGCTCGACAACTTCTTCTTTATTGGCATTTTATACGGTATCTAATGGTTGAATTCAAATAATGATTCCAATTGTTTTCCAGGAGAGGGAACAACAAAGTTTCATTCCAAGAAACCCACCCTTTTTCTTTCAGAAAACTCATCAACCTCTCTCATTTCTGTAGTTTTTCAGAAAAATCTCGTTTTTGTGTCACTTGGAAAGCACTGTTTATCTGTGTCTCAAATTTCAATTCAGCAGGGTTATGAGTCGATGTTCGGTAAGAAACACTGACTTAGAATTATTTAGGATTAGTGAAGTGTGTTGAACAAAATCGTTTTAGGTTGTTGGCAAAAAAGAAAATAGACATGCTCCCTTTTGATTCTGCAGTTTTGACATCTTTCTTTCAAGTTTCTCAACATAACAAGACATTGAATGATCTTTTCTCTCAAATCTGGAGATAAATCTCCATGATTACCTGTTATTAATGACTTCAATTCATCTGGATAATTCTTAAAACAGACACAGACAGCAGAAACGAACCCAATCAATTCAGCAAACTCATCACTATTTTGGTTCCCTGATGGATTGGACATGGATAAATCTCGTAAAGATTCACAATGAGCGTATTGCTCTAAAACTTCCTCACCTTAAGATCATGGATCACGACGGAGAAAGGACAGCTGCACCTCTTTTCCTCACCATCGTTAAATCAATGAGTTTTATCAGTGCTAAAGCAGATATGTAACATGTAACATGTAACATTTATATTACGTAATACTGGTAGGGACACATTACTGAAAAGAGGTAAAAAGATTGATCTGTTTGTGGTTCTGTTCAAAACATTGCCTTCAAATTGACAATGCGCATCGACGAATCAGCCCTGAAAGAGGTCCTCGCCACACTTCCGCATGTGCAGGAGTTGGTGGACCTCAATCAAGAGATTGCCGTAGGTAACGTTGCGGCGCTCAATTTCCGCCTAAGTGTTCTTTCACAGCTTCAAGGGTTTCACGAAGGACACGGCGGCAACTACTTTGCACGTTTCTTCAACTCTCTTAATGATGCTGTGTTTGATGGAAACACTTCAATTTCACCTAAAAAGTTGTTTGAGAAGATTCTCACAGAGACAGGCCTTGAGAGGAGCAAGCTCATTGATGTCCTCAAACTCACACCAATCTTCTACACCACTATCAGTTTCAATGCTCCAGTCGCTCTTTTAAATAATTTGGGAAGCTCCACAGGAAGCTCAGTCAAGAGCTCGTCCAACCGTAGCAAAATTGATATACGTTCATCTTTAGCCGCCCTTCCTGTTAGGGAACCAGAGGACAAGGTATCAGACAAGATCTTTTCATTTGCCACGATTGTCACAAAATATGTCGAAGAGGTCACCAATCTCTTCAATCAAGACGAAGACAAAATGAATTATCATCGTGTCATGCATCTTGTTCGTGCTCTATGCACGTTATCACAGTGGGTTCTTAGAATAATCATCACAAACTCAAGACCATATACACATGTTAGTAGTGATGACAACCACCAGAATCCTATGTTTGAAGATTGGCTAAATCCAAAAAAAGGTGAAAAAATCAATGAGAATACTATATCAGGCCAGCTTTATGTTCCATTTATCAGATTTTTGTTTGGGCTCTCATTGATCTTAGATGGTGATTACATCAACTTTAGACCCACTGCGTTTCAAGTAGAGGTGATTGATGCGTATATTAGTACGACAATCCAACCAGATGAGATGCTACTTCGCTTTAAGGAAGATATCAGTACCAGTGAAGCAACTTCATATAGATCTGTTAATGTCCCAGTGGAATTCAAGAAGAAAGTGACCACCATTAAGGGAGAGAAAGTATCAGCTAATGCTCTTTTCTCTGTTGAGTTCCCCAAGTACACAGGCCCATTCTCTGAAACAGGTATTAGAAGATGGTTAGAGACATACAATTTTGGTATGAGTAGTGTACTTCAACAGGGTTTGAATTATCAATTAGGGACCGGTTCTAAAAATGGTATCATAATGTTTGTTGATGATGACAACCAAGTTTTGGTGGTCGATCCTGAAATCGCAGAGTTACAAGAAGATGAGGGATTAGCTGATATCACCGTGCCAATAGAAGTCTTCGCTAGTGCGGGTGTAACACTAGTGAAGAATTTTGCTGCAATAACAGGAACCCGTCTTTATGATGAAATTAAGAAACTCATTAATGAAGGACAGGATTTGAAAGACTTTTTCAAACGTTGTGAAACACATCTATCAAAGAAAAGTGATCAGCCATGGACCGAAATTGACCAAGAAACAGGCTTCAGTACCTTGGCCAAGTTATTAAGAGATATTTTTGATAAGAATCAACTTTCTTTTCTTTCTGATGATCTAGTAACTGAGATGATTCAAAATCTTTGCAAAGGTCAGCGGATTAATGAACACCAAACCTTGAATGCAATTATATCATCAGATCGTAAACGTGACTTTATGGAGTTATACAGAGAGTTATTAATTGCTATTATTTGCAGAAACTACGGTGAATACTTGGGCAGGGATCAAATTTATAAAGTGAATGATCATGTGGTCAGATTTGGTTTGCCTAGAAGAACAGAAAAATCTATGAAAATGGTGAAAACTTACCTTCACGGATTCGTTCCATTTGCTGGTTCAGATAAGCTAGATAACTTCTATTTCTATCCTCTAAACTGCCAGTCCCATTATGTGGTTGCTTTATCAAAGTTGAACTCAAGGTCGTTAGATGAAGTCAACAGAGACAAGGGTCAGATCAAGAAATTTTTGCAAAAGGCAGCTAATCTTCATTCTAATGCTAATATTCCTCAACCATCCCAAAGTGCATCAACAGCAGTAGCAGCAGCAGCAGCTCCAACTCAACAGAATACTGGTATTAATGTTGAAGGTCCTAGGGACATCGATGAACCAATGGATACAGATCGTGCTGGTGGTACAATGCCAATGTCCAATACAATGATCACAGCACCGGACACATCATCACAAAAGGAACAATCAAAAACATTGGGACAGAAATCCATGACTGAGCAAACTCAATCAACATATCCTGTTGATGAGCCCTTATCCAGTAACGTTGGCGATATTTTAGAATCACAAACCCATTCAGATTACAGTGATGGTTCTTGCTCATATGACGACAGTCCTCATCCATCTTTGGAACCTTGGCCATCCTTACCATCTTCAGGATATTTACCATGTTTAGCTCCAAATATGTTCACAACTCCTAGATGTGACATTGAATTTGATCCAGCATCGATCAACAAAGTGATAGAAAATAATGGTGCTTATAACAAATCAAACTACATTTTCCCACCAACTGTTATGAGTGTTGATTATGAAAAATTTCTAGCTTCTGTGAAGTTATTACCAAAAGATTCCAATACTTACGTTGAAGAAGCCAAAATATGGGATGTGAAATTAGGTTTAGAAATCAAGAAGGAAATAACAGAAGTTGAAGAATTCAGAAAACATTTGGAGATTCGTTATAAAGACAATTCTACACCAGGTGAAGATTTAATCCTCAAGCTCTATAACACAGAAGACATTTTGCCATTAGTTTACAACTCAAGTCCATATTTGCGGTGTAAGTTTCCTGGTGGGGTTTCAGATTATTTGGAATATGGTTATTCTGATTCATTTCTCAAAGAGGTGTGCTGTTTATCCATGATCGAGAAATACAATTTGAAAGAGGACCCAGAACAAGATCCAATATTTACAATCAATGTTCCAAAAGTGTTCTGTTGGGGCTTTAAAGATAAAGGATTTTACATTATTCAGCAATATGTCGGTTTATCCATGAGAGATGACTCAGTCAAATATGAAGATAGAATGGCCGTAATTAAGAATGGTAAAGAACAATTATGTGAAATGAATTATGGGTTAGGAATTTTACACGATGATTTGAGACTAGAGAATTTAACATTGAAGGATGTAGGTGAAGAGAAGAAGCAACTATATTTCATAGACTTTGGTTTTTCAAGAATTATGGATTTGAAGAAAGTTAAGTGGGAAGAGGTAAACGAATTAAGCGGAGATCAGCAATTCAAGCTAGATGATGTGCTTCGCCACTCTTAATACGTGATGATACAAGTTGACCTTGTTCAATGGATAGCTATATTTTGATTGGATATTTTAATTAGTAATTTATTATTTTTGAGCGTTGTACCGAGCACCGAGTTTAGGGAAGATTGCAAACCCTTCTCCAGTCAATTGGAGAAAATAGGTTCACTGTTAGAAGCAGTGACTTAGGCAATCTCGATCCCAAGTAAACGGCAAAGCACAAAATTCATTGACGGTTTCTTGAATTATTCACATTTCTCTTCGCTGTAGCCCTACATTAATGATCCTTTTATTGGTTTTTTTATTTTAATAGTAAAGATAATATAATATGTGGGTAATAAAAACTAGTATAGCTAACATAAACAAGAGCTAAAATTAAGTAACATGATTAAAACAACGTGTGATGGACGCAGGGGGAGAATATCCACCGGATGTTCACAATGAAGAACTTTCCAATGAACACGAATATTAATGAATTTGTAAAACCATAACCAAAAACTCATCGAAATAAAAGAATTAAAACACACAGACATGACACAACAACTATCGTCCTTCTAACAACGCAACGCACCAAACATAAAAAAAATGCAACCATCGAAAACCAACATAATTAAATCTCTCTTTTTCACTCTCTATTAATCTTTTCACAATCACAAGAACTGTAAAATCTGTTGTGTTAATCCATATAATTCACCCCTTGGATCCCCGTTATTACCATCACTATCCTCATCTATCGTGCCAACGTTCCCATTTCCATTAGTGACATTTGGATGATTCAAATCTGACAATTTCAAAACCAAATCTTTCAAAGTTTCTCCAGATTCTGATTCTCCTTGTTGTTTCAAATTAGCCGAATCATTCTTAATCAATTCAACAACTTGATGATCACCAGATTCTAATAATTGAACTAAACTCCATAATGCAATGTGTTCAAATGTTAGGTTTCCACTCTTTAGGAAACGAGAAATGAATCCTCTTATACCTTCATCAAGAGAGTTCCAATGTTTGATAATGTCTTCATAGTTAGTTAATCTTGAACATAAGTTAGCTAAAGCAGCAGCAGAATTTCCACAAACTTCAGCATTATTTGAAAATGTCAGTGGAATCAAAACATCCAATAATCCCAGTGATAATAATTTCAATTTCAAATCATCAGCTAATGCTAAAATAGCAAAACATGCACTGATTTCTGATTGAACTGGGATACTTGCTTCCAAAACCAATTCTTTACATTTCACAACAGCATTGGAATCTAGTAATTCCAATCTATTTCTTTCGCTTGATGCAGCCAAGTTTCTTAATGTGGAAACAGCATGACACTGAATTTCTTCCGAATCTGGGTATGATAATAATTCAACTAATGGTGTCAAGAAACCGGCATCAATGATTAGACCTTCATTTAATGGATGAATTGATATATTTCTGATACATGCGACCGCAGCAAGGATTAACGGTTGATGTGATGATTGTAATAAGTTGACTAAATGTGGTAATCCTCCAGCACGAACAATTTCTAATTGATATCCTGGATCAGATGCTAGATTCCTTAATGCTAAAGTTGCTTGACATTGAACTCTTGGTGATGTTGAATCCATTAATTGAACTAATTGTGAGATTAATCTTGGTTCTGTTTTAGATAGTTTCTTTCTATTGATTTCATCAACAGCAATATTGGAAATAGCAGTGGTACAATAATATTGAACATCTGGATCTGGTGAAGATAATAACGATACCAGAACTGGAACTGCACCTGCATTAACTAATTCTTGTCTGTTCTCATTGGAGTGAGTCATGTTTAATAACGCACCTGTTGCATTTCTTTGAACTCTTAGGTCTTTGGATTTGGCTAATTTAGTCAATGGAACCAATGCGCCAGATCTAGCAATCTTAGCCTTGTTATCATCTTGAGTGGCAAGGTTTGTGATACAACCAACAGCATTGCATTGAACTTCAATATTGTTACTTAACATTTGACGAATTAAAGGTTCAAGACCACCCATTTCAACAATCAATATCTTGTTATCGTTATTGACAGCCAGGTTACCCAATGCCGCACATGCTGCTCTTTGTACTTCAGAATCCGTACTTCTCAATAATATCAAAATTGGTTCTAAAACCTCCCTATCAACGGCTCTCACATCCTTCTCCGTAATTTCAGCGAATGCTAAGGCAGCTGATCGTTGCAAGTCAATGTTGTCTGAGTATACCAACGTCGCAAGGGCTTTCAGTGGGCCATGATGGAAGAAGTCGACCCCTGATCTGTTTTCCAAGTATTGAAGTAAAAGTGAGATGGCCTCCCTTTCATTTTCAGCCAATAAGGGCTGTTGTTCCTGCGCAGACGCGTCGTTGTCTCTGAGACAGGAGAAGCAGAAGCCCATTGTGTGATTCTCTTAACTGGTGGTGATTATACGACTACCTAACACCTAAAAACAATGGATTTCCAATACTTTAAAGTGAAGTTGACGGTGTTTTACTCAGATAAAAGCAGAAAATTTTGTTTATTTTGTTTTCGCTTTCGGAAATGAGAATTTTGACAAATTTTGACAAATTTTGAAAGAATGTTAGTCAGATATTATGTCACTAAGTATGCGGTGCCCGTACCGATTAATGCATAGTGAAGATCTCTCAGGCTGGTTATTACTGTCATTTTAACTATTAGGAGTTATGAGTAAAACGACGGTTACTACCGGCCAGTTAGGGGGCTTATTGACCAATGACCGACTGACCCTTACAAGGGCAATATGTGTGGGAAGATTTTGTGGTGATTGATCTCAAACATGTTATCAGTCGTGACATCATCATGATACGCAATGAGGCGATGCATCACAGATTAGCAATAAATGCAACCAAGACAGGCTCCCTGGCTGATCGCATCTTGCTCGACCGTCAACGGTCACGAAACTATTGACTGGGGGGCACTGCCACTCAAAATCGCGGTTTCCTTTGTGACATCTTCTGTGCCCTGCTCTATCTTCCTGATAATGCAGAAGCTGTCAAACCTGTCAAAAGGGAAATCACTATCAAAAGATGTCATTCGCTTCTCATGCAAAAATTCACACGTAATGTGCTTGAATCATACGTGAGAGGAAGGGAAACTTCTATACCAGTCAGAATAGGATAACAAATTCACCGCGAAAGAGGAGAAACACTACGTTTCGGTCAACAAGGAAGGGTTTCTATGCCAGATCATTTGTAATAGTGATAAGTGTTTTAGTCACCTAAATAGTGCAGAAAAGAACCACTATAAAGGGAAGAAGTTCACAAAGTTGTTGCTTTTTGCGGATCATTAACCATTCCTTTCTATTCTATTATACAATACCCTACTTTTGATCACCATTGTAATTCACCGAACTCCTTAACATCTCCCAGTTTTCTCAATCCTCCTTTGCCTTTGGAAAACACAACTCCAGGAACACCTAGATCTACCAGATAGTGTCTGTTGACATTTTTGATTAATCCGTTTTCATATGAGTGTAAGACACCAGCCATAACAAGGCCCAGACTGATGATCACTGAAGAGTTGACATACTCTGTAGTAGATAAACCAGAGCCAGCATCAATACCAGATGGGATATCTAATGAGACTATCTGTGTCTTTTGTTGTAACGATTGTTGATTTATCCAATTGATCAGCTCTATTATCAATTGAAGTTCTGAATCAGTAGAATCTGTGATGTTTGTATCATAGCCTTGTAATGCATCAATGATGATACCGATATCTGATTCTTTTTCCTTCAATGTTTCAAGGTCGTTAATTATGGTTGTTTCGCCAATGGACTTCAACAATGATAATTGCTCTTCAATTTGTGAATCTATTTCTTCATCATCACCGTCTGAAGTATTCAGATCAGTTGGAGAGAAAATAAACACCTTCTTACCATGATTGATCAACTTTCTGGCAGTGGCCAAACCACGAGCACCAGCTCTATTGTTTCCAACAGCAACAAGAACCTGGCCATCAACCTTTAATGAATTGACAACACTCATGATTCCAGTGGAGGCGGTTTCATTAGTCAATAAAGTAGGATATTTATAGGTCAATTCAGTCAATTGTTCAATTTGAGATAATTGCAATGGGGTAGCAAGTGCAATATTCTTACCATTAACTATGAATTTGGATGGTTTTGATTTTTTTTTCTGATCTGTCTTGACCTTCTTGACATTAAGTAATGACTTTAATGCATCTGAAGCAGTTAAATCAACATTGGTCTTACCATTCGAATGGATACTCGTCATGTTCTCTGGATCATTCAAAACGTTTTCAGTGTGATCATAGTTCAGTCTGGCGTTGTTCTTGTTATGGCCTGCTAATCTTAATGATGAATCAACTGAGTCATTGTCTTCGAATTCTTGTAATGCCGATTGTTTGTTGAAATCTGCTGTTGATTGAGCAAAATCAAATGGTGTGGATTGTTTGATCGATTCAACGTTGGAGTCAAAAGTGGAGTCTTTGCCACCATATCCTGAATTATATCCATTGTTATTGTTATCTTTGTAACTGTTATTCTCTTTCTCTTTAATGGCTTTACTCTTCTCCTTCTTGTTCTTCTTTTTCTTCAAACTGTTTGGGATATCAACAACTTTCAACTCTTTGATATCATCACCGGCAAAAACTTGGTCATTGAGACCATCGACGTTGTCAAGCGTTAGCTGTTTGTTGGCACATTTCTTCACTGTTCCGTGAATCGACTGACCTGATTTCAACACAATGCCGACTTTGAATCCTGATATCGACACCATTTTGGTAATGCGTTTTTAGTTGATTAAAGATTGGATAAAATAACGGTAACTTTCTTGAAACGATATCCCAGACACAGGTATGAAAAGGCCCGTATCTCTTTCAATCTTTATTCTCTAACCTTTCAAAAGTGTTGATGTTTTCCCTGCTTTTTTTTTGTTTATTTTTCGAAATTCGTGAAAAACAAAAATATTTCCCTTCCCACTATAAAAAGAGCATCAACCAAACCCCACGCTCAATCACACTCAAGCATGGAGAAATACGCTTCACTTGTGGCAAAGATCGATTCTCTAGTGTCTGCATTACCACCAACGCCGACTTCAGAACAGAAAAAGGGAGTCTATTCAACATATCATGAACTTCTTCAACAGTATCCATTATTATCACAACATTGGAAGAAATTGACATCTCTAACGTATCAATTTGATGGATTGGCTAAGAGTTTGGAAGTCTTGAAGAATGCATTGGATATTGTGTCGAATTGTTCGGAATTGTGGGTTGATTATTTGGGGATCTTAATGGGACAAGTGACGAATGATAAAAATAGTGCGTCTGAAAAGTTAGCTATTAATGGAATCACAGTGGATGAAGAGTTCGTTAGAGGGGAGTTTGAAAGGGCCGTTGATACAGTTGGTGGTGTTTTTATGGGATATGATGTTTGGGAGAAGTACACCAGTTGGGAGAAACAAATAGGGAAGGATAATTATAGAGTTGTTGAAGTGTTGTTCAAAGTGATACATCTTCCATTGTATGAATACTCTAAAGCATACACTACATTTGATAAAGAATGGAGATTATTGAGTATTGAACAGTTGCAGAAACTTACTGGTTGGGAACTGAAGACTGTTGATGAATTCAAAGCGAAGTTTGATACAATATTTCAACTAACTCAAGGTTATGTCGCTGAGATTTGGGCTTTTGAAAGTATCATTAAACAAAGAACATACACTATTGAATGGAATAAAAACTTGACGTTGGATGCTGTGACATGGGAGAAATATATTACTCATCAGGTTATGAGATTCAAGAGTTCCACAGATTCAGAACTCAAAGAATTGATCAGAAAACAAATTATCACCACGTTTGAACAAGCATTGATCCCAATGGCGAGCCTGGATAAGTTCTGGTATTCATACCTTTCATTGCACCTGGATGTCATTGATGCAAGTGCGCAAGATTTCAAGCTCATTGATTCGATATATTCAAAAGCATGTAACATGTTCCTTCCATTATCAGATTATGAGATTCGTTTAAGTTGGGCCATGTTCAAAGAGACCAAGTTTGCAAAAGATGAAGATGATAAGATAGAGGAGATCTACTTGAGTGTTGTGAAGAACAATTTTAAAGAAACTAAGCCATTGATTGAATATGTGAAATATCTATCTCGAAAGACATCAGTTGAAGAAACTGCTGTCACATTGCAAAACCTCATTGATGCATACTTCAAGAAGACTGGTGCTGATACGCTATCTATCAACGGGAAAAGACTACTGGATTCACTGAATGACAAATTAATTGGTGTCTTGATTACTGAAGAAATCAAACTACAATGGCAATTCCTATACGACACGTCCAAAGCCAGAGAACAAATAACAAAGTACTCAAACCTTGAAGAATTGAAATCATTTATACCGTTTTGGTTCCAATCATACAAATTCTATAAATCCACTTTATTTGATACCCCATCAGCCAATTCCAGAAAGAGAACACATGACACATCTGAACAACGCAAACCAAATTTCACCAATCTGTTAACTATCTTGAAAAAAACACTCACTTCATACATCCCTCAATCATATAAACAATTAATGCTCAAGGACTTCACTGAACTTGCATTATGTCATCAGTCACCACACGTTAGCATAATTGATCAAATAGGATTCAATCCATTATTATCATACGATGCCATTCTTCGTCAATTAGGCATTGTTAGAGACTCGGATATAAAGGCATTAAGTAAGGATTTCATGTATCCTGGTTTCCAAAACCATGAAAAACCAGAGATTGTTAATTATGATTTAGATGAATTGGCAAGATGGGATGTTGTTGCTCCATTACCTGCATTCAGAAATGTTGGGAAGGCTACTGCAAAGGTTGAACCATTGGTTGAGGAGTATGAATCAGAATAAATGTCTTTTTTGAATTTGTGAGGTGGAAATTCAAGATATACTGTAGTTGCTGATATGGATTGAGGTTAGACTGAATTTCGTGTATTAGAATAGTTTCTGATCCAATGACTCCTTACAGCCAAGTCCACATGACATGAGGAACAGTCAGGTCTTTCCATTCCTATTTGACTGATGACCCACCTCCACGCTCAACTATGAGGCTTGGTGTCTCTCCTGAAGATCTTGAACGACTTGAAGTTATAATGCACCGATTGATCTGCTCTTTATCAGTATGTCAAAACCGTCAAGCTGAGCCAATGCGCCAAGTCAACCACCGACTAATTGATAAAACGTTACAAGTCAACACGGGTAAGCTTATCTTGCTTAACAACTGTGAGCAGTAATTCATAAGCTGTCCAAGAAGTGCGCTTCTAAAGCACTTTCTTGAGTGGTTGAATCGGGATTGATCAGGGTACATCTATCAGAAGGGATAGCTTTTGATCGGATGAGATGGATATGGTACCTAAAGAGGGTGATATGCTCAGTCCGTGTTTGTACATTTCAACAGGAATTGGGGGACTTCGTTCAACGACAAGGGTATATAGGCGAAGTGCTAGCCTCAGGAAGCTATGATATCATTGGTGGCTGAATTAGCTTTTAAGCTCAGTTGGAAATATGAGGCCATGGTTGTTTAGGTTATTCGTTACGGCCGTAAAAGTTCATAAGTCATGTAAGATTGATAATATAGTACCAAGAGTGAACTAAAATGTTTGGTCTCGAGGTCTAGTGACACGATAACTGCAAATAACAGCATGTGTCTACCTCACAACCGTCCAACCATATTGGATGTTCTCTCCCACGAGGCGTTATCTTTCTCAATGCAATATTTATCATGCTAGTGATGCAGTTCTCTCTTCATCAACTTTCGCTGCTTCTTCTTTCTCCTGTTCAACTGGATTCTTGATCTTTGGCATACCAACAACACTAGGCATATCAGGAACTTTACCCACATTCACTTTATTCTTACCAGAGACCTCCTTCTCTAGTGCTTCCAATTCATCTTCAATTTCATCATTATAATCCCTTCCAATAACACTTCCATTCAACACAGCATCAATTTCTTCTTGGATTTGAATATTTTCTCTAACATCGTCAATTAAATTCTCCACTTTATCAATACTCAATTCTGAATTCAATCTCCTCAATAAATCGTTCCCTTTAGTCAACCCATTCAAAAATTCCTTCTCAATAAGTTTAAATTCAATAGTTCTTATCATATTCTCTAAGTTCATGATCTGATCCGACACATTCTCAGATAACTTCTCCTGATACTTCAGTCTCTTTAACAACAACTTCGCACTGTTTCTATCATTGGATGCAAGGTATTCCTTTATCGATGTCTTTTGTTGAAGTATGTTATATTCCATTTGCTTTTGATATTTCGATAGTTTATCACGCTGAAGTTTCACCTGGAGAATGGCCCTATCCTGTTGTGTGATCTTGGATGATGCTGATTGACCCATACTGGTGGATAATATGCGAGTTCGTAGGAATTTGATCACCTACTAAAGCGTTAAATCATGTCAAAGTAATGGCTGCGATTGTTGATTTTCGATAAGCAAAGAGTACATGTCACGTGAGTGAATCAGCCAAACCAAATTCAAACTCCAAATATGATGATAACCAACCTAGAGGAGTTCGAAACTTCGTGGAAAGCGCTAAGAGTATATTCTTAGTTTCACACTACCTTCATGCTTTTTGATTAAAATTAAAGCGCTAGTAATTGAATGAATAAGTATGAAACGAAAGCTCGAAATCACGTGAATGTCACGGGGAGAGGCAAAGCACAGAATTTTTGCTTTCTGATGGCTCACAAGTACGGTTGTATAGTGTAGTGGTCATCACTTTCGGTTTTGATCCGGACAACCCCGGTTCGAATCCGGGTACGACCTTTCTTTTTTACATAATCCTTTCTCACTTCTTATATAATCACTTTTTTTTGGAAATAAAGTGCTCGAAAAGTCAACATTTGTGAGTTTTATAAACAAAGAGGTTAAATTGATTGTTTTATTTTTGGTTCTTCTTTGTGAATTAGTTTAATCATCACTGGATACTTATACAAGAAGTTGTTCGTTACAGAAATTATATTGAATCACTGATCATTTGACTCAACAATGGCTCAAAACAACATCAAACAAGAACCATCATCTTCAGGTAACAACAACGCCATACGGCCACCAACTGGGGCTCAGCAACAAGCAGCTGGCGCTGGTCAACAGCAGCAGGCACAAGCTCAAGCTCAAGCTCAAGCGCAGCAAAGAAGACAAGGAAACCAACAGTTTTCCCCTGCGGATTTGAATAGAATCGTCTTAGAATATTTGAATAAGAAAGGTTACCACAGAACAGAGGCAATTTTAAGAGTTGAGAGTTCACATACACCAACACCACCTATTCCTGGAAAGCCACTACCGAATTCAGAATATGGCATCGCCTCCAATCCAGCAAACGCGTCAATCGGTTCAAATAATGCTGTCACTAATGGCACGGTTAGAGAGAAGTTTGATCCTTTAGCATATGAGCGTGGCTATTCTATGTTGAAAGCATGGGTTGAGAATTCATTGGAAGTTTATCGTTTTGAATTATATCGTGTGTTATATCCTATTTTTGTTCATTGTTTTTTGGATTTGATTTCTAAGAATTGTGTCCATGAAGCAAGAGCTTTTTTCAATAAGTTTCATAAAGATCATGAAATCTTACATGGTTCTGAGATATCCAAGTTTAGTTCCATTGGTAATCCTGAACATTTGCAGGAGAATGAATTGGCTAAGTCGTATAGAGAAAAGAAATATGTGTTGTACATTACAAGAACATGTTTGAATTTGTTGTTATACTTCCTTCATGAGAACGAAGCATTGGGTGGTTCTATTTTAATTAGTTTGATCAATGGTTTCATTACACCTGTGATTATTAACAACAATGATTTGAATAATGGTGAAGGTTCATTAGATGATGGTATCAAAGAGTTCAGCTCCGTTGATGAGATTGATAAGTTCAATAGTCAACCTGTCAAGTTAGGAGTATTTCCAAAAGATCCACAATTTGAAAAGGAGATTGAAGTGGAATTAGAGAGAAGAGATGCTAAAGAAGGTATGAAGCCTACATTAGTTGAAGAATTCAAAAAGATGAATAGACCTGTTTCAGATGAAGAGTCACCATTGAAAGAAACCTTGCCATTACCACAACATTCATACCTTGACATCAAGAGAGAAATCATCAAAGTCAAAGAATCAAGAGACGCTATCAAATTAGACTCATTCCAAGTTGCAGCCCCAAGTGTCTGTATGTACACATTCCATAACCATAATAATGAACTAACAACATTGGAATTCAATCAAGATTCAAATTTGATAGCTGGAGGTTTTCAAGATTCTTATATCAAATTATGGTCATTGGATGGATCACCAATAAACTCAATCTTATCAAAAGATTCAAAGAACACAAATGAACCATCAAGAAAACTAATCGGTCACAGTGGATCTGTTTATGGATTATCATTCTCTCCGGATAACAAATACCTATTATCCTCATCAGAAGACAAAACAGTTAGATTATGGTCATTAGACACATACACATCCTTAGTCAGTTACAAAGGTCACAACCACCCGGTATGGGATGTTAAATTCTCACCATTTGGTCATTATTTCGCAACTGCTTCACATGATCAAACTGCAAGATTATGGAGTTGTGATCATATTTATCCATTACGTATATTTGCTGGTCATTTGAATGATGTTGATTGTGTTGAATTTCATCCTAACTCAACTTATGTTTTCACTGGTTCATCTGACAAGACAGTAAGAATGTGGGATGTTGCTAAAGGTCAATCAGTTCGTATTTTCCAAGGCCATACTGGTGCTATCAATTGTATGGCTGTTTCTCCAGATGGTAGATGGTTGGCTTCTGCAGGTGAAGATTCAATTATTAATATATTTGATATTGGTACAGGAAGAAGGTTGAAATCAATGAGAGGTCATGGACGTTGTTCGATTTATTCATTGAGTTTCAATAATGAAGGTACTATGTTGGTTTCAGGTGCTTCTGATAACTCAGTTAGGGTTTGGGATATAAAGAAAGGTACTGGTGAATCTGGTCCACAGCCTGATCCATTCCCAATAAATACATCTGATAACACTTCTGTGGTTAATACTGCCAACAATAGTAAGTCAAGTACTGGTAAGGTTGATGAGGTCAAGAGAAGAAAGGAGATTATTCCAACTACCGATCACATGTGCAGTTTCTTCACTAAGAGAACAAGTGTGTATAAAGTCCATTTTACTAGAGGTAATTTGTGTTTAGCTGCTGGTGTCTTCAACGGTTAGGAAGTGCGATGCCTGTTTAATGAAAGTTTAAAAAATGTCTGTATTTTAAGAATTAAGGTGTAGTTAAAATGCAAACTATGTATCAGATTCATATCATTGGTCTCGCGATATCCCAAGGACCTTGTAACTCATCTTTGTACTTTTGTAACATCAGGAAATACGATGGACATCCAACCAAGACAGCTAGATTCAAAACCAAGTAACAGATTATAACAATCAGGTAATTTTCTCTGAAATTCCAGAATATTAACCAACAGTTGAATAGGTGCTCTAATCCGACCACTGAGATGTATTGGATCATAGGATGCGATAACTTCAAACCATTTTCTTTCATGTCAACTAATACACGTTGACGGAGACTGTTAGTGAATAGAGGCAGGAAACAAGCAACTTGGAAACTGAAAAGTATGAAACAAAAAACTTCCAAGTTTGTTCTTAATCTAGATGCCAACAACACAACATTGAAAATCAACAAATTCATCCCCAAGAATCCTTTATTTAATCTCTTCTGGCCATCGATCATATATTCCTCTGCTTCATCATTATCAAACTGATAATCGTTTAGCATCAAATTCAAACACGTTAACCAGAAAGACAATGACCAAATCGAATCTGATGATGTTGATTCAGATAATGATTTCAAAACAGGCGATAAAGTCAAGATACTTAACGTTATCAACAAAGACGACTTCAAAATATTGAAAAACCTCCACCTCATCACGACCTCCTTTTTGCCACAACGACTCCCGTGTCCCATAATCAAGTATATTATCACGGTTCCTAACGTAGACAAACTCAAAGGTATTTCAACATCCCATTCTTCTCTCAGCATACCCATAAAAACCAAACCAATTAGCCCCAAGACACCGAAGTGTGAAGATATCAACGTGAAATCAAAGCATAGTTTCCAGAACGAATGTTTTCTGACTGTGGAGTTTCTTTTCAATTGGGAAAGAAATGATGAATCTGTGTGATTGTCTGGATATGGTTGTTGAATGTATAGTAACTTACGCCATGGCTGGCGCACCATGGAAAATCTTCTTCTCATTGCGAATAATCAGATGTTAAGGAATTTAAACAGACGATTCTCACGTGTCCTGGGGCTCACAGGAATTGCTGATAATTGAAGAGACTTAAGTGTCATCTTTAGCAGCTGAACTTTTAATCTGGTGAATATCACCAGGGCTGCGTAATCTCGAACATAAAGTGCGAAAGGAATATGCCAAACTTATCAGCATTTACATCTTGTTTATTGTCTCTGATCAGGGTCTACGGAGTGCAGAGCAGCGATATTAGAGAATAACAGGAGAACCTCTGAACATATCAAATACAGAATGTCAACTTCCAGCACCGCAGCAGCAGCAGCAGCAGACAACCCACTGGAGCAGAAAGTCATCATACCCGTTGACCAGCAAGATAAACTCTGGACACAAATCGATGTTCTGGACGACGTGAGACAGATTGCACTGCAGAAGAAAGAGGACACGACACAAAAGAAGCAAAAGTGGGCAGAGCTGAGGAGCAAGCAGGTGAAGTTGGTGGGGTTGATGAGGGAACAGCATGAGAGGGAGAAAGTGACAGGTAACCAAGAAGACGTCTTCAAAGAGATGAGGGCCGTTTTTGACGGGGTGGAAGAAGAGCTGGAGGAGGTGGGGGAGCTGATGGGTCGCAGGTGAGCCCAGGAAGGCCACACACATGATGGACAGTTAGTTAGTAAATGGCCCGGATGTCAAATATAAACTGTAGTCACGTGAACCATGCATCTCCTGACGGAAATGAGTGTTGCGATAAATTTATTGAAAAGAGTGCACTTTCTCCCTTCATTCCCACTTTCCACCATACTCAATCGTAACGCAGATCACACGATGCTTTCTCAATTGGCCACATACAAACAGCTAGAAGCTCTCCACAAACAATTCGCCCAAGATTATAACATCTTGAGTGAATTCCAAAAGGATCCAAAACGTTTCGAGACTTATTCCAAAGAATTCACCACCTCAGATGGCGAATCGTTGTTCTTTGATTTCTCCAAGAACTTGTTCACTCCAGAGATTTGGAACTCTTTGATCGCTTTAGCCAAAGAAGCCAAAGTTGAAGAATTGAGAAACGAAATGTTTGCTGGTGATCACATCAACTTCACCGAAGACAGAGCCGTTTACCATGTTGCTTTAAGAAACATCTCCAAGAGAGCCATGTCTGTTGATGGTATCAATGTCCAACCAGAAGTTTCTTCTGTCTTGGAACACATCAAAGAATTCTCTAACCAAGTCAGATCTGGTGAATGGACCGGTTACACAGGTAAGAAAATCACTGATGTTGTCAACATTGGTATTGGTGGTTCAGATTTAGGTCCAGTCATGGTCACTGAAGCTTTGAAACATTACGCTTCCGATGACTTGAAAGTCCATTTCGTGTCTAACATCGATGGTACTCATATCGCTGAAACTTTGAAACCATTGAACCAAGAAACCACATTATTCTTGATTGCTTCCAAGACTTTCACTACAGCTGAAACCATCACTAATGCCAACTCTGGTAAAAGTTGGTTCTTATCTAAAGCTTCAGAAGCCGACATTGCCAAACATTTCGTTGCTTTGTCAACCAACGCTGAAGAAGTTTCTAAATTCGGAATTGACACCAAAAACATGTTTGGTTTTGAAAGTTGGGTTGGTGGTAGATACTCTGTCTGGTCTGCCATCGGTACTTCAATTGCTTTATACATTGGTTATGATCAATTCGAAGCTTTCTTAAAAGGTGCTGAATCCATGGATCAACATTTCTTGAACACTCCAATTGAAGAAAACATCCCAATCTTGGGTGGTTTATTATCTGTCTGGTATAATAACTTCTTTGATGCTCAAACTCATTTAGTTGTTCCATTTGATCAATACTTGCACCGTTTCCCAGCATACTTACAACAATTATCAATGGAGTCAAACGGTAAATCAGTCACCAGAGACTCCAAATTCACCGATTACCAAACCGGTTCAATCTTATTCGGTGAACCAGCCACCAATGCCCAACATTCTTTCTTCCAATTGGTTCATCAAGGTACTAAGATCATCCCATCTGATTTCATCTTAGCTGCTCAATCTCACAACCCAATTGAAAATAACTTACATCAACGTATGTTAGCATCCAACTACTTTGCCCAATCAGAAGCTTTATTGAAAGGTAAATCTGAACAAGTTGTCAAAGCTGAAGGTGCTTCTGAATCATTAACTCCACATAAAGTTTTCAGTGGTAACCGTCCAACGACTTCAATCTTAGTTAAAAAATTCACCCCAGGTACTTTAGGTGCTTTGATTGTCTATTACGAACATTTGACTTTCACTGAAGGTGCTATCTGGGATATCAACTCATTCGATCAATGGGGTGTTGAATTAGGTAAGGTCTTAGCCAAGGTTATTGGTAAAGAATTAGAAGATGAGTCTAAAGTTGATGCTCATGATGAATCTACTAATGGTTTGATCAACAAATTCAAACAATGGTCTTGAGTCTTTTGACTGTGAAAAAAACTGGATAGTATGAAATATATGATTTACTGATTTACTGGACTGTTTTGTTTGTAATTGAATATGACGTTATCAATTATCAAGCTCATCTGACGTAATTAACACCCAGACACCAGACACGAAAACGCGTCTTTCCTCACAAATCATCGAGCTGATCGTACATAATCCACTTCGACTTGACCCTCAGCAACAAACTCGGAGATGACCACCGTCGAGACAGAAACAGCAATCGATCCAATACAGGAACGTTACCTACACTGGAAATCAAACACACCAAAACTCTACAATCATCTACATACTCAAAACACGATATGGCCATCATTACAAGTGAAGTTTCTACCTGATTTGGAACATTCTATCTCGCCTGGTGTTCAGTCCTTCAGATTGTTGACAACGCTGCACTCTTCCGGGCAGAAAGACGTGGATTTCATCAGAATCAATAAGTATAGCTCAAACACATTGAACAGAACAGAGAATGATGGAGATTTGAGGAAAGTTAGGTTGGATCAATATGATCAAGAACTAGAGGAATTCAGAGATGTTAGTGGTGATGTCATGAATAAGTTTACTACTTTGCAGAACCTGAAAGTTCCTTCGCTGGAAGGTGATATTAATGTCATTGGTTACCTGCCTCAGAACTCGAATTTGATCTCATTTGGTTGTGGTAATGGTGGGATCTACCTCATTGATAAGACAAAACATGCATCAAACCTTGAAATGACAGAAGAATTGAATAATGGAACACCGTTCTATAGTATCAGTCTAAGTGGCCATGAGGGAGAAGTCACAGGAATGAGTTGGAATTATCAAACCATGGGAAAACTTGTCACTGGTTCCACAAAGGGTGATATTAAACTGTTTGACATCACAAAATATAAATCATCAGAAGCACAACTTGATCAACTCCAACAATTACAAAGCGATTCAGAAGGTGTCAATTCATTAGAATGGATTCCTACACATGATTCAATCTTCATTACTGCAAATGAATCTAATTTTGTTAAGATTTTTGATACAAGAACACCAGACAATCCATCAAAAACATCATCATCACATCATGAAAACGGCATCAATTGTCTTTCTGTGAATAAACAGAATCCATTCATATTTTCAACTGGTGATGGATCAGGAAATATCATGGTTTGGGATATAAGATCATTGTCTGATCCAGTTAAAAAACTCACATCATCACATACAGACTCAATCACCTGTCTTGAATTCAACCCACTTCATCCTACTGTTCTTGCATCTGGGTCACTGGATTCTACGGTCCAATTATACGATTTAAGTAAAGAGGATGGTAAAGAGTTGACATTCAAGCATGGTGGTCATATCCTGGGTATCAACGACATTTCATGGAGTCTACATCATGAAAGTCTGATAGCGAGTGTTGCGAATGATAATACGCTACAGGTCTGGTCTAGTGATATATAGAATCTGAAATATATCGGTATTTACTACTCAATCCGAAGAATTTGTAAGGTTATTGTCTTATTATCAATATCGTAGAGATGACACAAAAAGTTCAAAGTGGCCCTATCAAATGAAGCTATAATCTATAATCTAAATTTCTTACTAATATCTTACCTAAACACACCGGGTAACCTTTCTCCCCGTTCCAATTAAAATTCTCTATTTCGATTTAACGAAAAAAAAAAAACCTCGAAAAAAAAACAAAAGCGAAATCGAAAAGTGGAAAACCCCCTTTTACACCAGAACCACGCCCATTCTCTGTCCCAATAGCACACGATGAGTCTCCGTTTGTTGTCCCAAAGAGCATTGACCGCTGCCACCAGAGCCAGTGGCACCAGAGCCATTGGCGTCCGTGCCATGTCCACCCAGCCACCACAAACCCCGGAACAAACCAAGGCCACCTCACTCATTGATTCCCTTCCAGGTAACTCAGGCTTAACCAAGACCGGTATCCTTGCCACTGCCACCGCTGCCTCTGTCTACGCCATTTCCAACGAATTGTACGTTTTGAACGAAGAAACCATCTTGTTAGGTACTTTCGGTGCTGTGTGTGCCATTGTCGCTAAATACGTTGCTCCATTATACGGTCAGTGGGCTGATGAAAGAATCAAATCAGTTGCTGATATCTTAAATTCTTCAAGAACCAAACATGTTGAAGCTGTCAAAGATCGTATTGAATCAGTCAGTGAATTGAAAGATGTTGTTCAAACCACCAAAGTCTTATTCGAAATCTCAAAAGAAACTGTTGAATTAGAAGCTGCTAAATTCGAATTGAAACAAAAAGTTGACTTAGCTACTGAAGCCAAAGCCGTTTTAGATTCATGGGTTAGATATGAAACTTCTGTTCGTCAATTAGAACAACAACAATTGACTTCTACTGTTATCTCCAAGATTGAAAAAGAATTAGCCAATCCAAAATTCCAAGAAAAAGTCTTAGGTGAAGCTGTTGCTGATGTTGAGAAAATCTTTGCTGCTGCCAAATAGATCTCATACTACCACTAGTTGTTAGTTGAACGCATTAGAGATGATTCATTATTTAACAGTATTCCCAAAAGAAGCACAGAAAAAGAAATTATTAAAATATTAGTATGAGTGAACGATATTAGAGAGCTGTAGAGAGTTGTGTTTGATTATTTGATATATAAAACACAATACATATGATATATATTCGAACAATGATGTAGAGAATTGATCTATCTTATGTAGATAATTTGGGTGTGTGTCCATCATTAAATTCGCGGAATCTCTTAACTATAGGAATGATACTTCAGTATTTTAATTGCAACAACATCAAGTCAAAACAGATCAATCATTGACCGATCGCCAGAAAATGGACTTTTCACAAGTTCCTGTCGAAGCCTTGGAAGCTCTTCGTTTGCGTCTTACGCAGCTGACACACTCACTTGGCAAACTCCAACAAGAGCTCCAATCACATCAACATTTAACCATGCATTGGGTTTCATTACAATCACAATTCAATATCATCCTGACACAATTGACGTCCTTGAGTTCGACATTGTTGAACTACAGTGAGGTGCTGGAACGTACCACGGTTTATCCAATCACAGAATTTCCAACTACAGAACAGGAAGGTCTACTGACGACGTTGTTAAGAAAGAAGAAATTGCCTGATGTTATCGACTGGATTGATGAATCTAAAGAGAAAGTCGAGAGTGTGATTAAGAAGTTGGATAGTAAGGATGATGAGGAATTGACTAATTGGGCTTCGGAACTGATCCAAGTGGAGAGACAGAAGTTGAAGCTTGACGCATTCAGAGATGATGAATCCGCAAATATGGAGGTTGATGAAGTTGACGTACAACCTAAATTGGGAGTTAATGATGTGTTGAAGTTGATTTATCAAGGAACTGTGCCCACAGTACCTACCTAATTAATATACTACGGGTAATAATAAACGGTAAAAAAAGAACCTCTATGTAGACTATTTACAAAGATTAATTGTGACTATATAACAAGACTCATTAACGTATCATGACAAAACAATGCGTATAAAAACACATCAATCATCAAAAATGCAAAAGGCTGAAGTCAAACAACCTAGGACAATAATTTAATAACCAATTCCCAAGTACCAAACATAATAATACTGTTAGGAACTGTTCTTAACAAATGTGGAGTTAAACCACCATACATTGAAGCTAAACCTTCTTCCTTAACAACTAATCTAAAACATTGGACCAACCCGGTATATTTTGGTTTTCCATCAAGTGGAACTTGTCTCAATCTAGTTCTTATCACTTCATGAGGATATGTTATTAAGCTTGCAACAAATTTAGCAAAACCTGCAGATCCTGATCTTGCACTCCATTCTAAAAATTCATCAAACTTCGTCTTCTTGATACCAAGATGTTCTCTATGCAGTGATTTCTCTGAAATTATACGTTTCATTTGTTCATAAATGACCCATTGCAATGTACTTTCAACCGATCCTAAATAGCTGGCACCTAAACCTTTGTATAGACCTCTGATCCCTTCATTTTTAACAACTGATTTTATACAATCTATGGAGTTTTTGTATTTCTTGCTTGATGCCTTGTCTAATTGTAATCTAGTCTTGATCAACCAGATAGGATTGGTAGCAGTTGAAGTGGCAATACCTGCAGTAAATGCACTGACTAAATGAACCCAAGTTTCTTCTTTACCATTATTGAAGTTCTTTGAAATGACATCTTTGGATAATCCATAAGTGAAAAAGTTAATACTTCTGGCAGGAATAACACCAATCAAATTTGGTCCCAAACCTTTAAATAATGCAGTAAAACCTTCAATTTTCCGCACGTTATTAATAATACCAAAAGTTTCTCTGAAATGCTGGATACCTTGACCAACCAAATTTCTATTCACTCCACTACTCTGACTAATATACATGTTCTTATAGACATCACTCTGCAGTCTGGTCTTCACAACATCAAATGGTGATGTACAAATGGCACCGGCCATACCACCAATACCACCAGCAACAAAATGAACCCATGGTTTGACTTCTGGGTGTTGATCGACTTTGGGTCTGCGTGATGGCTTTGATGTGGAGGATTTTTCATCTGATGATAAGTACGGAATGGACTCTTCGGCCTCTTGTTCTATGTTGGTGAATTTCCCCATAGCGTATTCTTTTGATGGGTTTTTGATAATGGTGCTATTGTTTTTCTCACTGTTTTCTATCGATTATAATTCGCAAAGTTCTCAGTTCTTAAATCTATAATCTATAAGCAACGATGAGAAAAATGTGAAAAAGTGGAATATTGGAATCTTGAGGATTTCAACCAATATTTAAACCAAAATAATCAAATTGTTTCAAACATTGTTTGATTTCTGTATCAAAAATATTTCACTTTTTTTTGCGATGAGATTGAAAAAAAAAAAAATATATTACATCAGCATCACAGTCAAGTTTATGTCATCATGATATGTTGTTATGTTGTTGCACACTCAGTCATGAACCGGCAAGAATGGTGAAGAGAAGAGGCTTTCAGTAACTACAAGTTTTCAATAATCCTAAATCCCATTAATATACAAAAAACTCCTACAAAATATATAGTTTTTTTAAACAAAAGCATACAAAATAAAACATTCTTAATATAGTTATAAACAAGATATTAATATCAAAAAATAAAACAAATGTATACTTTCTTTCCAACAAACAATAAAGTTAATTAATTTATTCTTCGTCTTCTTCAGCAGCTTCACCTTCACCTTTAGCGGCTTGGGATCTTCTGGCGACTCTACCTGGTCTGGCACCACCATATGGGGAGGTCTTAGCGAAGTCAATGTGTTTTTGGGAATCTAATCTGACAACGAATGATGGGATGTTGACAGTTTGTTTACCAACAGCAATGTGTCTTTGGGAGATTAAGACTCTGGCGTGGTGGATAGATCTGGCTAAACCTAATTTGTAGACTTGGGTTTGTAATCTTCTTTCTAAGAAATCTTCTGGTCTTAAAGCTAAAACATAATCTAATTTCTTTTTGTCTTCAGATAAGATACCTGATCTAACTAATCTTCTGATTAAAGCATTACCTTCGAATAATCTTTTTGGATCTTTTTCATCACGAGTTAATAAATCACGAGCAGCTCTTCTGATTTTAGATAATTGTAAGTTAATTCTGTAAATTTCACGTTTGTTTTTTAAACCGAATTCACCAGCTAATTTTAATTCAGCATCTAAACGAGCAGATTCGTATGGACGTTTTGGAACGGAGTAAGTTTTAGAGTAAGTTCTTGGAGCACCTGTTAGAATGTTAGTTTCATGAATTCATAAAGCAACTACGAAGATATTACGGGGTGGATTCTTAAGATTGATTCTTTTGTGCTATTGAATTGAGAGTAGGCTATTTAATTTCAGATGGGGAGTAATGGATGTTGATCCTAAGATGAAACAGTAGATGGAAACAGGTATAGGAACAGTAATTAACATTATAAGTCACGTAAGTGAATGATAAAAACTGACCATAGTTCACCATCACTAATCGAACAAGGAATCATTTCAAACTGACAAGCAGAGATCCATGACAACAACAAACAAAACATAGGAATAAGTTGAATAACTAATCCAATAAAGTCCAGCATCAAGATTCATAACATTTCAGATCAAACAAATAAATGTTTTTTCACCTTCATATCAAAAATAACAGAATCTATCAACTAAGACTTTCCCCAAACTGAAACCAAAAGCTAAAGAATCACATTGAAGTGTCGGGAATTCAATGCAATCTTCAAAACTAGCTCCCAATTTAGTTCAATAGTAAAAACACATTTCATAAAGAAAGTGTATAAGAATAAAATCTGAAGAGGGCCCGAATATCCTCAATGAGACAAAGCAATGGGAGTGGAGACGTAATCAGTGGCTTTTTACACAGAGTTCAAGCATGACACAGTATTCACATCACCAGAGCTAATGTCTGTAACAGTATCAAGTACTTACGTGGCATATTGGCTTGATTTGAAAGATGGTTTTTTCAAAATAAGTGTAAGGTAAAGACTAACTCTGAATAATTTTTCATTTATTGGAAAAGCAGAGTCTCTTCGCATTCGTATTTTCTGGACTGATAATGCCGACGTGCTGTTATTTACACTAAGCTATACGCGAATTTCGGGCATGGACCCAAGTCGGCCACCCAGACATCAGGTATTTGGCAGTCACTCTCAAGTACTCCAGACCAGGGCTCGGAATCTGCTGTAGATAGGGGTGATATTTATCGGGTTTCTGTGGTCAGAATGAGCCAGTGAAAGTGGGAAGGTGTATCAAACTGAGTACAATATTACTGTTTCAGTAGTCTTGATAATATAAATGCCCTGATTCTAGTGCTGTTACGGCTTTTACTGTTCCCTGTCAAGCGAAATTCGATATTCGTTTGTTGTGATTTACTGAAAATAAACAGAACGTGAATACCGAAGAAATAACACAAAAAGCAGCATTGCGGTGCGAGAAATGGGCCAAATTGACCTCTGAAAAGGCCAAAGTACACTCCAAGGACTTAAAAACACAGCTAGACTAAACCGCCGTATAGAAAACTACCTATTTCGCCCGTATTCCACGCTACTTGGCCCGCAGCGCTGCCTAACCCTCACGCGTACTAACTTTCAAATCCACTTTTTGCCGCCGAAAGTTCGTTTTTGTATAAAAACAGCGATTTTTTCTTTTAAAATCATTAAAAATAACAGAAAACGGACCGCATCGCTGACTAAAACCTTACGTCATCAGTACTATCTATCTACATTAAAGAAGAAGAGAACACAGAAGGATGTCCCGTTTGGAGCGTTTGGTCATTCTATTGGACACGGGGTCCACTGCCTTTATTAGGAATGCTGCTGCTGATCAGCTCGCTGATGTTGCAAAAGCTCATCCAGAAGAAATAATAAATTTGATATCGAGGGTCTATCCTTATTTGAAGTCGAGAAAATGGGAGACAAGAACTAGTGCAGCCAGAGCACTGGGTGGGATTGTAAATCATGCTGAAGAATGGAATCCAAATTCAGAAGATGCTACCCAAGTCAAACTAGAAATCAAAGAGGAACACGAACCTAAGATCACAGAGATAAAGATTGACGAGAATGGTGTCAAAACAGAAGACTCCGATGTTGATATGAAAGACATTGATGATGACGAACAAGAGTTCCTATCATTAGATAACTGGAACCTTGCCGAATTGTTATCATCGGGAAAGAAACTACTGTCATGTGCTGAAACTGACACGAATCAAGATTCAAAGAAACCCAAGATCTCTAAAGATGAAGAAGAACTAATACCCAGTGGTGGTATAAAATCTGAAGTTAAATCTGAAATCAACTCAGAAATCCCATCAGGTGGGGATGATGATCAGTCATCAGGTGTTTCAAGTGCTAGATTGAAAGCAATGGCAAAGAGAAGAGCTAAAAGAACAGCCAAGAATGGTCCATCTAAATCAAGACCAATTGATGTTTCGCAAAGTTCAGTTTCTAGAAAGTTAGTTTCTAACCCAGACTTAGACTTGAATTCCACATCCGCATCACCAAAGACCCCAGACATTGATATCACTGATCAATCAGGTGGAAACAAGATTGTTATTGAATCCAAATTACCAGAAATACCAGAAATCTTATCAGAGCATTCAAAAGTGTCAGGTCTTGTATGGCAATTCCAAGGTATTTATGAGTTATTAATCCATGATTTATTTGCAGACAATTGGGAAATCAGACACGGTGCTGTTCTTGGATTAAGAGAATTGATAAAGAAGCAAGGTTCTGGTGCTGGTAGAGTGAAAGGAAAATCGCTTGAACAAAACATCTCTAAGAACAGAAAGACACTTGAAGATTTAGCATCTAGATTACTGTCACTTTTTGCATTAGATAGATTCGGTGATTATGTCTATGATACAGTTGTTGCACCAGTTCGTGAATCCGCTGCTCAAACTTTAGCTGCCTTATTGAAACATTTGGATGATGATTTGGTAGTCAAAGTTTTCCACTGTCTTGATGACTTAGTGTTGCAACAGAATATAGTTGTGAGTGAGGATAGATTATCTTGTTGGGAAGCAAGTCATGGTGGTATGTTAGGCTTGAGATATTTTGTCAGTGTCAGAACAGATATATTAGCAGCAAAACCAGAGTTGTTAGATGATGTTTTGAAGATGGCTTTACACGGTTTGAAAGAATCTGATGATGATGTCCAAGCTGTTGCTGCCGCTACATTAGCCCCCATTACTGATGAATTCGTCAATTTAAAGAGAAATACCATTGGTACTATAATAATAACTATCTGGGAATGTTTAACTAAACTGAAGGATGACTTGAGTGCATCAATTGGTTCTGTTATGGATTTATTGTCTAAGCTATGTGTTCATCCTGAAGTTTTGAACATCATTAAACAACAAGCTTTAGATAATGAAGAATTCTCATTCAAACATTTAATTCCTAAGCTTTATCCATTTTTGAGACATTCTATTACAAACGTTAGAAGATCCGTTTTGAATACGTTATTAGCATTTTTATCCATCCCTGATCAATTCACTAAAGAATGGATCGATGGGACTGCATACAGATTGATACTTCAAAACTTGTTACTTGAACAGAATCATCAAGTTTTAGAACTATCTGAATTGGTCTTTGAAAAGTTATTGATTGAAACTCATGAAAACCAAGAAGTAATTGGAACGATTGATAATATATTATCTTCCAATTTCGAACCAATGATCAATCTATTGATGACCCCAATTGGTGTCTCAAGATTCAACTATCACATGAATCCAAACTACCTATTGAAACCTACTGGATCTTTCAATTCTAAATCAGTTTCACCATCCCCTGCATTACATTATGAAGAATATGAGGACTTTGAATCTACCACATCCACTTCAACAAACTCAACCACTACAACTGGTGCTAAACGTGGAAGAAAGCGTAAGACTTCTCCACAGAAGACTCAAGATTCAATTCCTTCATCAGCCATGGATGATCATAGAGTTAATATTGATGGTCCTATGATTATTGGTGATATTACATTGTTAGGTGTTGATGTCTTCTACAGAACTAGAATTTCATCAGGTATTTCAATGGGTAAGACGCTATCTTATTTGAATGAAGATTCATTGGTCAAATTCTTTGGTTATTTGAAGAAGTTTTTGCAATCTACTCATTCTACTCCAAGATTAATCACTTCAATTGTTATCAAGGAATATTGTTCTGTTTTAATCAACAGAGATTTGGTGCCTTCTAAGGTTGCTGTTGATTCATTCTATGATGTTTTAAGTGAGACATTGAATGATCCTTCATCTTTACCATACTTCAAAGAATTAGTTCCTACTTTGAAGGCAGTAAGAACTCAATGTCATTCATTGTTCAGAGTGTTTACTGAACAAGGTAATCTTTCAAATCATAAGATTCCTGACTTGGCTGTTGTTGTTCAAGGTGAAGAAGATGCTGGCCCTGGTGCTTTCAGTTTGGAGACTGCTGAAACTGTTGTTAATGAAACTTATGATAAGTTATTCAAGTTATTGACACCGGTTAACAAAATGACATCAATGAAAGCTTTGGAAGATGCTAAATCAAGAGCAACTAAGATCTTACAGGATGCTCAGGATTTGAAAACTCAAAGAACAAACGCTATTTTGGCAAATTATGCAGCTGCTGCTATTGTTTTGACTGATTTACCAAAGAAATTGAATGCCTATATTCGTTCATTGATGGGAAGTATCAAAACTGAAGAATTAGAAGATTTACAAAATAGATCAGCTTTGGCTATTAGTGATTTGATTCAAAAGTTGATTGATTCTAACAAAACTAATGTTTCTGATAAGATTGTTAAGAATTTATGTGGTTTCTTATGTGTTGATACTTCAGAAGTTCCTGAATTCATATCAAACAGAAATGTAAGATTAGAGATTTTATCATTACAGAAAGAAGAAGAAGATATTGAAGATTTAGCAGCTCATGAAAAGTCATTACACGAAGCTAAGATCAAAAGAAGAGGTGCTAAATTAGCATTGGAGAACCTGCTGACAATTTTTCAAAAGGACATTTTCACTAAAATTGTTCAATTACATAAAGTTATTTTCAATCCATTGTTAGAAATAACGGATAAATTAGATGAAGTTGATGATTTGAAAGGTCAAGAAATCATTGATAGTTTTGGTATCTTGAGAGCCTTAGCCTACAAATTCAATCCTGAGTTGCATGACGAAATCTTGAAAATCTTACCTTCTATTTTAGAAGGCATAACGTCATCATATTCAGTTTTTAGATATTCCGCATCAAGGACATTATCTGCATTAGCTAAAATAGCACCATCAAAAGTCATTCCATTCATTATTAGATCTATTTTACCATTACTGAACAATGCTGGTGATGTTAAAGATAGACAAGGTGGTATTGAAGCAATTTATCACTTATCAAACACTATGGAAGTTGATATTTTACCATATGTTATCTTTTTGATTGTTCCTGTGTTAGGTAGAATGAGTGATTTTGATAAAGACGTAAGAGTTTTAGCGACTACCACATTTGCATCAATCATTAAATTGGTTCCTTTGGAAGCTGGTATTCCTGATCCTGTTGATATTCCTAAAGATTTATTAGAAGGTAAAGAGAAAGAACGTGAGTTCATTCAACAGATGATGGATCCTTCCAAATCAAAACCATTTGAATTACCAGTTGCAATCAAAGCAACATTAAGAAAGTATCAACAAGAAGGTATCAATTGGTTAGCATTTTTGAACAAGTACCATTTACATGGTATTTTATGCGATGATATGGGTTTAGGTAAAACATTACAAACCATCTGTATTGTTGCAAGTGATCACCATTTGAGAGCTGAAGACTATTCTAAAACCAACTCAACTGAAACAAGACCATTACCATCTTTGATCATCTGTCCTCCTTCATTGTTAGGTCATTGGGAAGTTGAAATCAATAACTTCGCACCTTTTTTGAAAGTTGGTGTTTACAGTGGTGGTCCATCTATCAGACAAACATTGAGAAACCAATTAGATAATGTTAATATCATCGTTACAAGTTATGATGTTGTTCGTAATGACATTGAATATTTATCAGGAAAGGATTACAACTATTGTGTCTTGGATGAAGGTCATATCATTAAAAATTCCAATTCCAAATTAACTAAATCAGTCAAGAGAATTAGATCAAATCATAGATTGATATTATCAGGTACTCCAATTCAAAATAATGTATTGGAATTATGGTCATTATTTGATTTTTTAATGCCTGGATTCTTAGGTTCTGAAAAGTCATTCCATGAGAAATTTGCTAAACCAATTGCAGCCTCTAGAAATTCCAAGACTTCATCGAAGGAACAAGAAGCTGGTGCATTAGCATTAGAAGCGTTGCATAAACAGGTTTTACCATTTATGTTACGTCGTTTAAAAGAAGAAGTGTTGTCTGATTTACCACCAAAGATTATTCAAGATTACTATTGTCAATTGGGTGATTTACAGAAACAGTTATACAATGACTTTGCGAAGAAGCAAAAGGATATTGTGACGAAAGAAATCCAAAATCCTGGTGAACTGGAAAGTTCAGAAGGTAAGAATCATATCTTCAAGATCTTGAATTATATGAAGAAATTGACAAACCATCCAAAATTAGTTTTGAATCCTGAACATCCTAAATATAATGAAGTTCAAAGATATTTGAAACAAACTGGTCAAAGATTGAACGATATCAAACATTCTCCAAAATTGTTAGCTTTAAGAACATTGTTATTAGAATGTGGTATTGGTACACAAGATGTTGAAAAGAAATCCAAATCAAGCAATGCATTATCTGGTGATGTTATTAGTCAACATCGTGTTTTGATTTTCTGTCAATTGAAAGATATGTTAGATATGGTTGAACAAGATTTATTCAAGAAACATTTACCTTCTGTTACATTCATGAGATTAGATGGTTCTACTGATCCAAGAGATCGTCAAAAGATTGTTCAGAAATTCAATCAAGATCCTTCCATTGATGTGTTATTGTTAACAACCAAAGTTGGTGGTTTGGGTTTGAATTTAACTGGAGCTGATACTGTCATCTTTGTTGAACATGATTGGAATCCAATGAATGATTTACAAGCCATGGATAGAGCACATAGAATTGGTCAAAAGAAAGTGGTTAATGTTTATAGATTGATCACCAAGGACACTTTAGAAGAAAAGATTATGGGTTTACAGAAATTCAAAATGAATATTGCGTCAACTATTGTGTCTCAACAAAATTCAGGATTGGCTTCAATGGATACGAACCAATTATTAGATTTATTTGATACTGAACAATCAGGACAACAAGAAACTAATGATGAATTGAATGAAAATGATAGTAATGGAAAGAAACAAGACGTGGTGAATGAAACCGGTTTGACTGGGAAAGCGGGTGAAGCAGTTGGTGAATTAGGTGAATTATGGGATGAAGCACAGTATGAAGAAGAATATAACCTTGATAATTTCATTAAGAATTTGAAATAAGAGTAGTTGAAAGGTTAGAGTGACATTTAATGAAACGTTTACGAAAGGCATTAGTATATATAGAGAATCAATGAACTATTTATTAATCATTATTAGAAACTGTTGTAGGACGAATCAGCTGCCATTCCCTATCGGGTCATTTTCAACCGAAATGAAAACAAAAAAAAAAGTGTGCTAAAGAAGTCTTCTTTAACTATGAAGTACACAACCAGACAATGTCATCATTAGGGGAACAAGCAGCGGAAAGAAAGACTAGATTGGCAGCTTTAAGGAATAAGAGAAAACAACCTGAACAGGTGACGGTTTCGGAATCAACAGAAGAACCACAGAAGAAGAAACAAACAAGTAATGAAAAGTACGTTGATGCTGTCAACGTTGTTCATCGCAGACATAATACTAACAATCAACCATCCAGATTCCAACTGAAGAGCAGGAACTTTGATCCAGAATCTCGTTCTAACATCACGGGGTTTGATCTCCCTCCAACTACACTCGATGAGAACTCAGAGACTGTTGAAGCAGTGACACAGAAGATTCAAGATGAAATACTTTCTAAATTCAGAAAGATGGCAGACATATCTGAATTGAATTCAGGAGTGGATAAACAAAAGATCAAACCAAGAAGTATAGCGTGGGATATGCAGCGTGATATTCAAGAAGATCTTGATTTATTACAAGAGAAGACAGATGATGTGATAAAGTCGATGGTTAAGGAAAGAATAAGGAAACTTCGAGAAGACTCTACAACCAATGACCAAGAATAAATAATAAAAATATATTCTATGTGCTAATTATATTTTCTCTCTATTGTAGCACGCCCTCTATAAAGCACCAACGTACAATATTCTTCATATATTATCATCCCATTTAGGCCTCACCAGTTCCATAAAAAGCATCATAAAAATATAAAATGGCAAAAATAAAGAACGCAAAGGCACCACCTAAAGTGACAGTTCTCATACTGATTCTTGAAGCCAACATCTTACCGCCCATAACGGCAGCACAGGTACATAACCCATGGCCAATAACAGCACCTAAGATAACGCCCCAGTAGTTAGAACCAGCAGCCATTGCAATAGTAGCGATTTGTGAACGATCACCCCATTCACCAAGGAAGATCATGACAAAGACTTGGACCCACAATGGAGAAAACACAGTAGATGCAATTTCTTGTGCTTGTCCTGCGAATTGAGTGAATAATTTTTTGTATGTTGATGGTTGATTATATGCGGTATTTGAAGTTGATGTTGATCTTCCTGATTCTAAATTGTCTAGATCGTGATTCTTGTCAGTGACTGCTAATTCTTCTTCCACTTCAGCAAGTTCGTCTTCAACACCTAAATCTTTAGACATTTCTAGACCTTCTTTGGTTAACTTTATACCGAAAACAACGAATAACCCAGCAGCTAAGAATTGAGTAACTCTTTGAGAAATCAACGAAGGTAATGCATGGCCAACAATACCAGAAAGGACAGTCATTAAAGCCAATGATGCAAAAGAAGCTGAGAAAACAAGCATTCTAGAATGACGCATGGCCATTAATGCAGAAATTAAAAATGTTTTATCACCAATTTCAGAAACAACAATCATGGAAATTGACATGAGGAAGGGAGAACTGGATTCATCTTTGGTTGGATCATCAGTGTTGACTTTACCATCTGAAACATTATCAATAGTAGAATCACCAACGACTGTTGAAGAAACTGATGATCTAGTGGAAGTATATGACGAGGTTGAATCACTATCGACTTTGATACTGGACTTCACATCGACAGAAGAATCTTCGACGGGAATGGTGTCTGAGTCTAGAACCTCGATCTCAGCAGGACTGTCTCTCTTGTAGCCTGAGGCGACGTTGATGACGACATTGTGTGGTTTGGTGGCAGGCAGGCTGTTCAATTCGGTGGTGATGGCATTGGCTGATAACAACAGACTAGCACAAAGTAGTAAGGACCTTCTGAAAAGCATCTTTTTCTGAGTGTGTGCTGTTGAAAAAATCTGTGGGAAGTTTGTGGAGGAAGTGATTAGGACAACAGACAGATGGTTTGGGTTTCTGATTTGTTTTGATTATCAAAAGAGCACAGATGGAATTTATCTTTCAGATATTCGCTCTTTTTTTTTTTTTGGTACGAATTTCAGACGCTCGTAACGTTAATAGTAGAAAAAAGGAAACATAACCTATTTAAATGCATCTACGCACTTCTATAAATTTCTACTTGATGTTTTTATTCCTGATGCACCATGGTGTCCTTTGTTTTCAATTTTGACTGATCGTGCGTTTGTCCAATATCGACAATTCATAATAATTGGACTAGTGTTGCTCAAATGTTTGATAGTGATTAATCGAACCGACGTTTATGCACTCAGCTACGATAATTTATAAACAATTTACAATATCATCATTTGAAATCATGGTCCATGGACAAATAGCAAATAAAAATGGATATCAATGATCGTAAAAGGTCATTAGTGACGTTCGGTTGTAATGAATCTGAACAAGTTCTCTAGGCGTTCTTCAATGATAAGCATCAACAAGGTGTATCGATTCATACTTCAGTGATATTTATTATTCAATGTTCATCGTTTCAATGGGTTAATTTCTTTTCAACCAAATATCGTAATAGAGGCTTTAATTTTGTTTCTGAAACAGAATAAAGAAGGCGTTGCCAAGAGCGAGGTATGCAGGCTTAAACTTGAAAAGTCCAGAAGCTCAAAAGTCCTACAAATGATTATCTAACGAACTTACTCCATCAATAATCAATTAGACTCCGGGTCGGATATAATGTATAAATAGGCATTAAGATCATTAAGAATCAATAAAAGGAGGTATCACAACTAGCTATATGTATATATGTTAATTAAAAAAATGATGCAAGAAAACAAATGAAAACAAATGATTTCGTAATAAAATGAAAAACGGGTATAACGAAGTGATCAAACCCAAACAAATAACTAACACCTAAGAAGCAATAAGGTATAATCAAAAAACAATAAAACAACGAAACGTAAAAATGGGGCATCAATCAAATATCAAACTTATAATGCAAAGGCAGCTAATGCTAAAACGCTGAAGATCCAGCTTCCTTGAACGACTGAACCAGCACCTTCAAATACAGAAGCAGTATGAGAAGATTGTTCACCTTCACCGTTTGAATCAGATGAGCCTGAAGCAATGGCAGTAATAACAGTAGTTTGAGTAGAAGTTAAATCCGCTGGTAAGTTTGAAGTAGTGACACCAGTAGCGAATTCACCATTGGAGTCTGTGGTTGGGTAGAATGAAACAACGCCGGTTGAAGTTTTACCATCAGCAGCGTAAGTAGTAGTGTATTCCTCTGGAACAGTGTTATCGCCATTACCGTTACCGTTGCCATTGCCATTACCATTACCATTACCACCGTCCGTAGCAGCAGCAGTGTTAGAAGCAGTAGTAGCAGTACCAGTGTTGTGACCATCAGTGTTGGGAGAATTAGTACCAGTATTGTGACCATCAGGGTTAGAAGCAGCAGTACCAGTGTTAGAAGCAGCAGTACCAGCAGCAGTACCAGTGTTGTGACCATTGGTACCAGGTTTACCACCATCAGTGTTGGAAGCAGTAGTAGCAGTAGCAGTGTTGTGACCATCAGTGTTGGAAGCATTAGAAGCAGTGTTACCACCATCAGTGTTGGAAGCAGTAGTAGCAGTACCAGTGTTGTGACCATCAGTGTTGGAAGCATTAGAAGCAGTGTTACCACCATCAGTGTTGGAAGCAGTAGTAGCAGTAGCAGTGTTCTGACCATCAGGGTTAGAAGCAGCAGTACCAGTGTTGTGACCAGTGTTGGAAGCAGCAGTACCAGTGTTGTGGCCATTAGTACCAGGTTTACCACCATCAGTGTTGGAAGCAGTAGTAGCAGTAGCAGTGTTGTGACCATCAGTGTTGGAAGCATTAGAAGCAGTGTTACCACCATCAGTGTTGGAAGCAGTAGTAGCAGTACCAGTGTTGTGACCATCAGTGTTGGAAGCATTAGAAGCAGTGTTACCACCATCAGTGTTGGAAGCAGCAGTACCAGTGTTGTGACCATCAGTGTTTGGAGCTGAAGTAGTGTTTGAACCTTCACCATCAGTATTGGAAGCAGAAGAAGATTCAGAACCATCAGTGTTAGAAGCACCATCAGTGTTTGAGGCACCGTCAGTGTTTGAAGCACCATCTGTGTTTGAAGCACCATCTGTGTTTGAGGCACCATCAGTGTTGGAGGCACCATCTGTGTTTGAGGCACCATCTGTGTTGGAAGCAGAAGACGATTCAGAACCATCAGTGTTGGAAGCAGAAGCTGATTCAGTGTTTGAAGCACCATCTGTGTTTGAAGCACCATCTGTGTTGGAAGCAACATCTGTGTTTGAGGCACCATCTGTGTTTGAGGCACCATCTGTGTTGGAGGCACCATCTGTGTTTGAAGCAACATCTGTGTTGGAGGCACCATCTGTGTTTGAGGCACCATCTGTGTTGGAAGCAGAAGAAGATTCAGAACCATCAGTGTTAGAAGCACCATCAGTGTTTGAGGCACCGTCAGTGTTTGAAGCACCATCTGTGTTTGAAGCACCATCTGTGTTTGAAGCACCGTCAGTGTTTGAGGCACCGTCAGTGTTTGAGGCACCGTCAGTGTTTGAAGCACCATCTGTGTTGGAAGCAGAAGAAGATTCAGAACCATCAGTGTTGGAAGCAGAAGCTGATTCAGTGTTAGAAGCACCATCAGTGTTGGAAGCACCGTCAGTGTTTGAGGCACCGTCAGTGTTTGAAGCACCATCTGTGTTGGAAGCAGAAGAAGATTCAGATTCAGAGTTTGAGTCAGTAGTTGAAGCCGATTCAGAACCAGAACTCAATTCACCATCATCGTTCAATGTGAATGATAAATCAAATGAAGAAATAGCTCTCTTAGATAAAGCTCTGCTGTCAAAGACAGTAACTTCAACTTTGTGAATGTATGGACCAGCACCAGTTCTTTCAGACCAGAATTCTAAGACGAAATCATCAGCAATTTCTTCAGTTTCTTCTAAGACAGAAACT
Source organism: Komagataea pratensis (assembly GCA_003707865.2). Lineage (NCBI taxonomy): Eukaryota > Fungi > Ascomycota > Saccharomycetes > Phaffomycetales > Wickerhamomycetaceae > Komagataea > Komagataea pratensis. The sequence goes on from PPMA02000040.1 coordinate 70,208, forward strand.
GAGTAAGAAGCATCATTGATGACATTAGCAGTTGAAACTTCTTCGGATCCAACGGTAGATTTAACACTCTTGAAAATGTATAGAGTATCATCATTGTTACCGTCTAATTGAACGGTGCTCCATGGAGAGAATTCTTTTGGGATGGTAATTAACCAATGTGGTTGGCTGTCTTGGTAGAAACCAGTGATGTATGGAGCTGGAGCAGATGAAGCACTTGAGGACTCAGAAGCTGATGAAGACGAAACAGTAGCTGATTCGGAACCATCGTCTGAAGTGGAGGAACCGTCTGTATTGGAAGCACCGTCCGTGTTAGAAGCAGAAGCGGAATAATCATCAGAAGAAGCAGAAACACCATCAGTGTTGGAAGATTCAGAACCATCAGAAGCAGAGGCAGATTCAGAAGAACTATCAGTGTTTGATGATCCGTCAGTGTTGGAAGCATCAGTGTTGGAAGCAGAAGAATCATCAGAAGCAGAGGCAGAATCATCAGAAGCAGAGGCAGATTCAGAAGAACCGTCTGTGTTGGAAGCAACATCTGTGTTTGAGGCACCATCTGTGTTTGAGGCACCATCTGTGTTGGAGGCGCCATCTGTGTTGGAAGCACCTTCAGTGTTTGAAGCTCCATCTGTGTTTGAGGCACCATCTGTGTTGGAAGCACCATCTGTGTTTGAAGCACCATCTGTGTTGGAAGCACCTTCAGTGTTTGAAGCTCCATCTGTGTTTGAAGCTCCATCTGTGTTTGAAGCTCCATCTGTGTTTGAGGCACCTTCAGTGTTGGAAGACTCGGATGAAACAGCAGTTGATTGAGCTGGTGGCACAATAGTAGCAACGGAATCACAACCATCTTGAAAGTTGTTCAGGTTGTTACAGTTAAATGGTAAGTTGGTTGAGTAAAATGGACAGTTAGCTAACGTTAAAACCCCACAAACGGTTTGTTCTAATAATCTAACAATAGCAGAACCTAAATTAGCAGTGTAGAATAAGTAATACTCATCATCAAAAGTCCATTGAACAGCAACGTATTCAAGAACACAGAAGTTGATAACAGAACCCAAGTATGATAAGACTGGGAAACCAACTTTATAAGAAACAATGGCTTCTGAAGATTCAAAGTTAACTTGACCAGAGACATCAGAGATATCTGCACCAGCAGCGTAAATTTTGAAATCAGTAGCAACACCATCAATCTTGAAGTACCAAGTAACAGTGAATTGACGAACATCCAAGGCAAGCAAACCTCTTTGTTCTCGAACTAAATCAGACGTAACAGAGTAAGCATAATCTAACTCTTTACCATGTAATTCAGTGACACCAGTTTCAAAAGAACATAATGATGAAGCAGTGGTACCAAAGTTCAATGGAGTGGTGACGGTAGTAATACCGCTAGCAGGGGATGCTTGACCTAAGACACCTTGTGCCATTAGGAATGCCCATAAGAATGAGCTTATCCAATTAGAAAACTTCATTGAGATAATAATGGGTATCAAAAGAATGAAAAGCGAGTGACTTTCAATGAACCTTTTAGTTGATGAATTGGAACAAATGGAAATAATAAACCAATGTAAAATTGAGGATCATGTTGATGTTTTATATCTGGATAAAATATCAGTACTGAATGGTTTCCTAATTCGTGCGGTAAGATGGGAAGGCTCCAAGTCGCACGTAGGTGTTGACAAGCTCTAAGCTTCACATGCAGGATAATTCAGATGCCACTGTTTGATTTGCACTAAAAATGTTGAGAATTTTATTACTAGGTTTAACCGTAACTGTCATATTTAGTTAATCCTTCAAATTGGTTTGGCAGAATCTTCCATGGTGCATATAAGGTACGAGTGATGGTAAATGGACAGTGTCCAAAATGGGAAAGTGCACATACACTGGATGATTTGAGACGCGTCCGTGGGGCATGAAGCTCTAGCGATCTCCAGTGAATATTTTTGACGTGTTTATGGTGATGACGAACAATTCATGTAATAGGAAGTGCACGAGCTTCGACCCATGCCAAAATACAATTTCCAACAAATATGTGGGTATCGATGAGTGAAGGGTGGCAGTTTTGCGAAGGCAGCATGAAGACACGGAACTCAGGAAGAGCACAATAGTGGGTAATTGATTCAACTTTCAACAGTTTGCATATAGAGTCATACCAGCAATAACCTGCAATATGATTTAACCGACCACGTACACACCATAACTAGAGTTGAGAAGGTCCAAAGCATTCCAACGGTTTCTGATCCTGGAAAGTAAACAATTCATGCCATGCAGATCTGGCGTAGCGATCCAGGGTCAGTTCAAGTTGCATTGTTTTTGCTGATCTTTCGAAACAACGGAATCTTGAAAATAGTGTAAACAAACGGATAAGAGCAACCAGCAAGGCAGCTTCAGCCAATGGCAGACCGTCGCAGAAGTCACCGAGAACCCCATCCCAAAAGCTCACAGAAGATCCCGCATTTCAGGCTGCTGAAACAAAACACGGTTGAGGAGGAGATTCACGGTCTGGTACGTCAGTATAAGAGAAAGTATCGAAATGTGGGTTTCGCGCACAAATATGCTTCAGGCGGATCCTCGCCAAGCGAGCCGGGACCTGGGCAGGGCGTGTTTTCTTTAGGGGGAGAGCCCCAGGCAGAGTCTGTGGTTCATCTTCGTACCCACAGCAAGTGCAAACAGACCAATCCGAGGCCTTTTCCCGATGAACCCTGCCAATTGGGAAGGGCCGATGGCTGGAATAGGCAAAAATCATCTCCATGCTCAGACGAATCCCTGCAAGTGTCGAAATAAGCGATCCAGAAAAATAATTATATAGCCCCTTTCTTAACCTTGAGCGTTGATCCGTTGGTGATCCACTAACTGCGGCCCGCAGCTCTGGGACCTGGCATGCATGCGGGACCTCGTTAATGGTAGTAATATATTGCCCTATTCGAGAACCGCAGCAGATCTGGCTGGTGATTTCACCTTCGATACACACACACCATACATAAAAAAAAAAAGTCAACATTTTAAGCAAAACACAACCAGGATCCAGGCTTCAAACTCGCACTAATTCGTTCAGGATCTTCGATATATCTTACTCGTTCCGTTCGTTCCCCTTCAGAGATATGTACGGTCTTTCTTGTTTAATCACCCAGGAGTTGCCTGTTCAGGCTAAATTACTTGCCTTGTACAACAATTGAATTGACTACATGAATAGACATGATCGTGGGAATTTCCAAGGGAAGAGCATTATCAACCCAGGCTATACTTGACTGTTGAGACGTTTTGATTCTTAATATCCGAAATCCGTTGAACCGTTAGGGTTTTGGGTTTATCAGGAGTATCATTAAGCAGCTAACCTTTAGGTCTCCATGAACTGTGTAAAACTGAGTACTGGGTCTCAATTATTTTGAGCAGTTTCTTCTGCAAATTATGTGTATTGAGACATGACCAACAGTAACCATGCAAGTCAAACAGAATGGTGTATAGGCAAATAAATAAAAAATGATAAAATAAATAAATAATAAATAGGGTTTAATAAATAAGTGACGATAATAAATAAGGAATAAATAACAACTGATCAATCAGTCAGTCAAATTTAATGATGGAAATGATGAGGCACATTGCGCACTAAACCATCCTTAACTGTGGCTCCTTCAACCCAACCACCGTATTGGATTTCTTTATCTAAAGTGCTTTGGAAATTAGAAATTCTTTCTTCAATAAGAGGTCTGAAATTCTTTATTAATGCTTGAATTGGCCATGCTGCAGCATCACCTAAACCACAAATAGAATGACCTTCCAATCTCTTGGTGACTTCAATCAACATATCAATTTCTCTACTTTGTGCATCGCCAACAACAAATCTATCCATAGTCTTAGCTAACCAAGAGGTACCTTCACGACATGGTGTACATTGACCACATGATTCATGTCTATAGAAATGTGATAATCTTGCAATGGCTTTAATGATATCTGTTGATTGATCCATCACAATAACAGCACCAGTACCTAGTGATGAACCAGCTTCTTTTAATCCATCATAATCCATTAATGCACCAGCAGATGCATCTTTAGTTAATGAAGGAACGGAAGAACCACCAGGAATGATAGCTAATAAATTGTCCCAGCCACCTCTGACACCACCACAATGCTTATCAATTAATTCTTTTAATGGAATTGACATTTCCTCTTCAATAACACATGGCTTATTAACATGGCCCGAAATACCAAATAATTTAGTACCTGTATTTCTTTCTCTACCAAATGAAGAAAACCATTCAGGTCCTCTTCTTAAGATGGTTGGAGCAACAGCAACGGTTTCAACATTAGTAACAGTAGATGGTCTACCAAATAAACCAACAGCTGCAGGGAAAGGTGGTTTTAATCTTGGTTTACCTTGTTTACCTTCTAATGATTCAATCAATGCAGTTTCTTCACCACAAATATAAGCACCCATACCTCTATGAACATAAACATCAAATGAGTAACCAGTACCACATGCATCTTTACCAATCAAGCCAGCAGCATATGCCTCCTTGATTGCTTTTTCCATAGCCATTGCTTCTTCATAAAATTCACCACGAATATAAATATAAGCGGCAGTTGCATTCATAGCACGACCACTTAATAAACAACCTTCAATTAATTTATGAGGTTCTTTTCTCATAATCTCACGATCTTTACAAGTACCAGGCTCACCTTCATCCGCATTGATAACAACATATCTTGGACCTGGGTTATTCTCCCAACCAGGAGGATTCATAAATGACCATTTCAATCCAGATGGGAAACCAGCACCACCACGGCCTCTTAGACCGGATTTCTTAATCTGGTCAATGATCCAGGCATCCCCTTTCAATACTAACTCTTTGGTCTTGTACCAATCACCTCTCTTTTGTGCGTTTTTCAAATCAGCACCATAATAGCCGTGTAAATTCTGGAAAATACGATCTTGATCCTTCAGCCCACCATGGACTCTGTTTGGGTTTGCCTCTGTCACAGTGGCGAGTGTACGTTTGAGAATGCGTGATCTGAGCATGGTAAACGTGGGGGTTTGTTTTTAAGGTTGTTTTTGTTATTCTGACTCCCCTGATTTTTTGGATTTTTGAAGTTTTGATGTTTTTTTTTTGTTGTCAGCTTTGTAATTCGGGAAAATTATTGGTTGATGGGAAATTTCGCGAACGCGAATTTTGTGGAGTTGACACATAGTTCACTTATTATGCGAGAAGGTTGGTCTATTTGGTAATTTAGGAGGTTTAATTGATAATGCAATTGCAATTATGTGGTTTGGCTCAGCGAAATAGCTTTTGAAATGACGGAATTAGCCAAACTTTGTAGAAAATTGGATATTAATATAGGTGCATCAGAATGTGAAGTGGTTAATTCTGCAAGACACATTTGTGGGATCTTAGATATGGATCTGCCACTAATTTGTAACTCATGATCACAGATATGGCTCAATTTTTCTAGAATTTGGTTGATCTTGTGGTCGTTTAGAACGTTAATGTCATTCATTATGACACCAGAATCCACCAATTTTGTTATCTCATTAGATAAGATTTGTGTAATTATAGAACTATTTGGTCGATCTATTCCAAAACACCCATCAGTTCTATCCAAAAAAGCCTCATCTATTGAACCAATCAAATTGGTTGTAGATAATATCGAAAAGTTCTCAAATTCTTTCAACGAATCTAGTTGTGTTAATAACGTATTCACAACTCTTATACCATCAGAAGTTTCATTTTTTGCTAATATTTGGGATCTTGAATTTGCCAATGTTTCAATCTCATCAATGATTAAGATTATCTGACAGTTTTTATTCTGAGTTATCATGATTTTGATGATTTTGAATAGGTTGATGAGATTTTGTGATGATTCTCCATACCATTTGCTGAAGATCTTCTCACATGATATTTGTAATAATAGTGTGTTTGAATTGTTTTGCGATTGATTTTGGATTGATAACTTTTGGGAAAGTGATTTGCAAAATGTTGATTTACCTGAACCGGGTGGCCCATGGAATAAAAATAAGTTGCTGCCACTTGTGTTTTGGCTCCTGTTTTGAGAGGTCCTGAGGGCTGTGTTCTTCAACTGATTCAAGACTCTTGATTTAAAATCATTCTCTAGCTTCAAATCATCCCACATATTCCGAAACTCAGAACTTGGTAAAATCTTCAAATCAATAGATTGGTTAAAAAAGCTTTGAACTTGTTCTGGAGTTTTAGATAATGCACTTTTCAAATGATCCTTTTCTGACAAATTGGAGGTGGTATTATTTGAGCCCAATGTAATGTTATCAAAGTCATCAAGTACTTGTTCGGATGATTTGGAAGTATTGATGGTTGCTTCAAGGTCTATCAATGGTTGGTCAACATAATGATAAAACAAGAACTTGAACTGTGTATGATCATCAATCGAGATCACATTGTCTTGATCACTACCCATATTCAATAACTGCATTTTATCCAATGCCATCAAAACATGATCCAAATCAATACTCCTCCCACTGTCTTGCAACACAACATCGCTAACATATAACTTCTTCACATACAAAGTCACTAACAATTCTGCCTTTGACAAATCCATGACTTCAGGCTTCCCCTTCAACAACTTGTTCAACATCTCATTATCCAAACTAGAGATATAGCTCAAATCCACCATCATCACAGATTCATTCTGTTTCAACTGATTGAAATGTGCTCTTAAATAGACAATTAGCGCGTCAGTTATCAAGTTCTGAAGCGGTAAATCGGCAGTTCCAAGCGCCGCCTCGATCACCACCAAAGCCATTATTAACAAGACACTATAAATTATAATCACTTCCAACGGTCGAAATCACTAACAACTGTATCAGCTGCTGAACATTTCACTAAACAAAACAAAGAAAGAACTGCCAAAGAATAAACAAAATGTGTCAAATCTCGGAGATCGGAGTTATTACGTAATATGTTCTGAGCTTTTTGCGCTTATTTCAAAAGGGCAATTACTTTCCTAATTCGGTGACTTTTTCCTTATCGAAAGCGCATAATCCGATTCAGTAATTTCGATGCGATGGACAATGAGTTTCTCTGATATAAATACTCAATCGGATCACTGAATTATTCTTCACTTTTGGGAGAAACTCTTTTCTGAATACTTTACACACACACAGTTTAACTTTTTCCATATTCAACCGACAAGTTCACACAGAAATATCAATATAATGTCCTGTTGCTCCAAATCCAAGACCCAATCAGTCAACGTCGAATCAAAAGACTCGATCACTGCTCCAGTTCAACAAATAATAGCCAGAAAGACTGCTGCCAGCGTATGTGATGACTGTGGTTCTGCTGCTTGCAAATGTGCCGTTGGTTCTTGTAAATGTACCGTCAACTCATGCAGTTGTGATATCAAATTATAAGAGGGTTGCAAAGTTATGAAGGTGGTGCGGTAGAGATCTGAGTTCTTCAAGTTGTTCAAGAGATGTTTTGTTATTTATGAATCATTTGTAGTGTCTTGACTCTCTCTTTTTGGTGATCGTATGTTTTTGACACAAAATCCACACTGTAAAACCACAATTTTCATTATTGAATCTACACAACACAAGTTCAACCATCGCATATCACACCCATTTCAATTGCTGATTCAGATCTAAAAGAGTTGCTTCATTCATAATTATCATTCGTTTATAGCTATCTAACACAGAGGGATTTCACACAACTGCTACTATACAAAATGGAGTTTATTGATAATTGGCTGGAAAACAGCAGATTTGAAGAATCAAGACTCACTGCTCAAGAAAAGGAAATGATGATCACAACTTCAGTTTCTGATTTGAAAGATGCATATATCGAAGAAAATGATGACTATCCAGAGTTTTCAGAAGGTTATGAGGAAGATGATGACTATGAGAATCAGTCATTTTATGCAGTTGATCAAGCACCAAAGATCCAGAAACCATTAAGCACTCCATTCAAAGAACTTTCATTGCCAAACATCATTGAGACCAATTCTAGAAGTGTACCAGGCAACAGCAAGGATGAAAAATTGATTCAAAGATTAGTTTTGAGTGCTCCTATTTATGATAATGTTGTCAATGGTGAAATGAGTCCCTCTTTATCAAACAGGTTTTCTAATTTATTTTTGGTTGAAGACAAAGAGAATGCAAACTCTATGATGATGCCAATTATTTATGATGGTATGGCGTTTGAATTTACTGACGTCAATGCTGGTAAAAAAGATCAAGTGGAAGAAGATCATCAAGACTGTATGTACCATGATGATGGAAGTCTTAGCGATGCGCTGATACTGGATGAGTTACCAGAATTTCAGACTAATAGACCGGATAGTAAAGAGTCTCTAGTAATAACACCAGAGCTTTTGAATTCGAATGATGGGAATATCACATTTTATAAGGACTTGGAACAGATTGGTGACGAACCGTTCGCACCTAGAGCTTATCAGCATCATATCTTGAGGAAATCATTGTTGCACAATCCAACTGAACCATATATTTACTTCAAGAATAGAAATTGCCCTAACTCATCAAATTCCAATGTTTCAAACTTTAAACATCACAGATATTCAAGATTACTGAAAATCCATGGAATCTCACCTTTGAAACCAGAATATCTTTGTCGTCTTTGTCGTGGACAAAATTGGATTTCTAAGATGGATTTTAAGACTCATCTTGCGTTTTCACATGGAATCCTAGTCATTGATAAGCTTAAGAAAGTGTTTTTGTTACCTAGTCCAAGATCTTTATTCATTCTGAGAACAAGATCATTCAAAACGTATTATGTCAGATGCAATGATTGTACAAGTTGGATCAGATTGGGGAACCTTTCATATGAAGTCACACAACCAAGAAAACAAGGGTTATATTATAATTATTTCTTACACTATATTCAAAAGCATAAGGACGATTAGGGGAGGGCAAAATAAGTATCAAATTAACAAACATTTGTGTTCAAGAACTAAACAGGATCATAATTGTAGCATCAAGCATAACGAGTAGTAACATTTCCATAACTTGTCATAACTGAATCATTCATTCATATTGCATTCTTCTTTTGAAATCATCATATTCAAAACTAGATGGATTTATTAATTTTTTATCATCTTCGGAAACGACAGGTCTTCCTTTGTTTAAATCAATCTGTGAATCACTACCATCTTGGTTTGAATGATAGACAATACTTCCAGATCTCTTATGATGTTCCAATCCTGGATGTTGTGGAGCTTTAGTGTTATTATTACCATTATTCTTCTGTCCATAATGATAATCGATAAAAGTGTCATTATCGCGATCACTCTCATGTGTCAAATCAATGGAACCACGCTGTAGGTATCTCTTGGTTCTTTCAGTGGACCATCTTGTCAAATCGTTGTTGCTTTTGTCAAGATCGGTAGATTCTCTATCTTCTTCAGGACTTGAAATTGGTGATTTGATATGTTCATGAGTGTTTTGTGTCAATGAATAATCCGATTTGAATGGGAACTCCTTCTTTTCCTCTGTCTTGAGGTCGATTGGAGGGCTGACTTTGGCAATATGAGCAGATTGGAATTGGTTTGTTAAGATGGCTGAATGGTAATTGGAACTGGATCTTCTTTTCAAGTATGGAATAAATTGTGACGGGTCAGGGGTTTTACACGCTTCTGGAGGATGCTCTACCGATAAGTTACCTGCGTGGTTGTTTTTTGAACGGAGAGGGGCTGGCTGTTGGTATGGCATTGTAGTGGGGTTTGTAAGGAAGTTTAAGGGACTCTTGCAGTGATTGTTGAACTTTTAATTGAGTCTTGTGATGAGTTTGCCACAATAGTGAAAGAAGTTTGTGCTTTTTTTATAAAAAGCGTTTAGCCTTATTATGAGAAACGAGGAGACTAGAAAGTTCAAAGGCCTAGGCTTTAACGCACGGGACTGGCGGTAAAAGTCTCGGATGCGCTGTGTTTGAACGTGACAATGGCCTGAGGTGCAGTGGTGCAGCCATAAGCAAGAAGTCTAGTCCCGAGCTGGGGTCTGGTCTCGGTAAGTTTGTAGTCTCTTGTCCCGACACTCCCGAGTCTCCCGACTCTTTCCTAGTCCCAGGCAGCCAGTCCCCGAAGTTGAGTCCTGAGTGAATGACGTAGTGGAGACTGGAACTCCGGCTTATCATTTTAGATCCAACCATAGTCCTTTTAGCCACTTATTCAAACATCAACAATCCCATCAAGATGACGCTTCCACTCCAAATCAAGACTGTGAAGACTGGCAAGAGACTCACCACTGTCACGTACAACAATGGAGACTCGGTCGAGTACTTGAACTTCTGGCTCAGAGACAACTGCAAGTGTGGAGACTGCTACAACAGTGCCACCTACCAGAGAATCCTCGACACTTTCGCTGTTCCAAAGGATGTCCGTCCAGTCGCATTGGAGGCAAATCCTGACTCTGTAACCATTGATTGGTCGGACTCTCACTCTTCCACTTTTACTTCTGATTGGCTGATCAAGCACACCAAAGATTTCACTGAGATCCCATCAATCGCACATAAGAGAACATATCCAGAGAGGGTCTTCTGGGACAAACAAACCATCACTGAAAACATGCCTGTTGTGGACTACAAGAAAATCATGGCTGACAAGTGTCCTGACCTGTACAACAATATCTACCAGTATGGTTTCACCATGATCAAGAACGTCCCTGTCACTGCGGAAGACACTAAAAAGATGCTTGATACCATGGGTAGTAACATCAGATATACTCACTACGGTGGTTTCTGGGATTTCACTTCTGATTTGGCGATGAAAGATACTGCTTACTCAGAAATTGAGATTCCCTCCCATACTGATGGTACTTATTGGGAAAACACGCCATACTTGCAATTGTTCCATTTGCTATACCATGACGGTGAAGGTGGTAATACTACGTTGGTTGATGGTTTCAAATGCGCTCAAGACTTCAAAAGGGAATATCCCGAATATTACGACTACTTGAAGAAAGTCAAAGTTGATTGTCACTCATTAGGTGATGTTTATTTGACCCAGTCCAAACCAATCTTCATTCATGATCAAGAAACTGATGAACTGGTTCAAATCTCATGGAATAACTGTGACAGATCATCAAATTTCAAACTTTCCAATGATGAAATGGAAAAATTCTATGACAGTATAAGAGCTTGGAATGAATTGATCCATAGAGATGAAAATGTCTACTTCAAGAAACTTGAACCAGGGACTGCATTGATCTTTGATAACTGGAGAGTTTTCCATGCTAGAATTGGTAAAACCACAGGGGAGAGAAGAATGTGTGGTGCTTACTTTGATAGAGAAGACTTCTATAGTTTCCTAACTATCAAAAATAGCAAAGATGAAACTGAATTGTTCAATGAATTATGAAAAGAATTCACTACATGATCACACACTTCTAAAAACACAATATAAAACATTGCTTTATTCTAAACGAAAACTCTATTGTTTTTTAACCATCTCTTGTACTTCTTATGACTTTCTTTCTTTCTCAGCAATCCTTTGAATAATGGAGGGACGTAATTGTTTACTAATAAGTTAACTAATGCAGTGATGAAAATCAAGAATTTGAACCCAGTAGTGATTTCTGTCAACTGGAACAAATTGAATAAAAATGAGCCTTCTGATAAGTTCATCAACATAATACTCAATAATGTAGCAACTGCAATATTCAATAAAAACTGAATATTCTTAATCACTGGTTCTCTATATGGTGGACCAACAGTCAATATCATGGCAATGAAAATGTATTGGAAATTAGAAAGGAAGAACAACACAGTGTTATCTGAAGATTGAACTGCATCATCACCACCTGGAACAGGTTTGATGTACCATTCCTGATATTGAACCAGTTGCCAAAGGAAAACTTGGAACACTAATAACAAAACAATATTGACAGTTAGGGGGATTAATAATTTTGGTGAAACAAGATTGGCACTTGGTCTCTTTGGAACAATTTCAGGATATGAATTTGACCATGACATAAAGATAGCAATTGGTAAAATCAAAAACAAATCAATCCATAAGAATTGGAAATCACCGAGATTAGAACCTCTCTTGTATAAAATTGAAACCGTAACGAATTGAATTGCAGAGTATAAGGACATGTACTGGAAACAACTGAAACTTGTAACCAATGAAGCACGACCTTCTCTAATGACATCCAAAACACAACCAATATCGAAAACTCTTGAAGTGAATGGAGCAGCAACTGATGCTTCTGCTTCAGATAAGGAAATACCAACATCTGCTGCCTTCAGGGCACCACAGTCATTGGCACCATCACCACAGAAACCAACGGTATAGTCTAAATCTTGTAATTGTTCAACTAATTCATGTTTCTCATCTGGTGACATTCTGGCAAAGACATTGGTCATCAACAGGATCTTAATAATGTAATCATCTGAAAATAAATTGGCTTCGTTTTTCAAGATGTATTTGAAGACATCACCAGAAATGGCTAATCCATATGATTTGTAACCGATTGTTGATGGGGCATTCATTTCTAAAGTTTTAGAGTCCAATTTCAAGTTTTCATCGTTAATTTCTCTCCAAATGATACCTTCTGTAGCTTCATCAAATTGTGGGATAAATGTCAATTTATCTTTAACTAATCCACATTCTTTACCAACACTAACAGCAGTCAATAAATTATCACCAGTACACATCACAGTTCTCAATTTGGCCTTGGATAATTTAGCTAAGACGCCAGTTGTGGTTGGTTTCAATCTGTTCTCAAAGACAATAAAACCGAGGAATTGTAAATCGGACTCAGCTTCTTCTCTAGTAACTTGCTGGGAATATAGCCAAGTGTTCTTTCTTAACTTCTTACCAGCCAATGCAATGACTCTGTACCCATTATGCGTATAATGATGTAACAATTCTTCATAATTTTCAGGGAAAGTATTAGGGTCACATATGTCCTTAATCACTTCAGGGGCACCTTTAGTCAAGACTGAAAATTTACCATCAGATGACTTAATAACAACACTCATTCTTCTTAGTTGTGAAACAAATTCAAAACTTTTCAAGATACCTAACAATTTATCTTCATGACCTTCTGGATAAACCACAGAAGGTGAAATACCAACATTTTCAGGTAGCTGAGATTCATCAAATCTTTCCTCATTGGTTGAGGTGAACCCTCTAAATTCCTCTTCATATTTCCAACCTGTGAATTCAAACATTTTGAAATCTAATGGATCACCAATCAATTCATTATCAACAACTCTTAATGAATGACAGGCGACTAATGCTTTTAATAGCTTATCAGGAACTTGTCTGGTATCATTCATTAAATCACTGAATCTTGATTGTTTCTCTTTAGTATCGATATAATGAACACCATAAACGTCTAATCCTTCTTCAGTCAACGTACCAGTCTTATCAAAACACAAGACATCCAATTTACCACCAATATTAACCCTAGTTGGTGAAATACAATAAACATTCTTCAATTTCAATCTACTTAATGCAAAACTAGTACCAATTGTTAATGTAGCAGGTAATGCAGGAGGAACAACAATAGTGATGATATCCAATGCTCTCAAGATGATGATTCTATAACCCAATCCTAACTTCAAGAAGTTATAAGTACTGAAAATAAAACCAATAAATGCAATACATGTCATGAATCCAATATATTTGAAAGAATCTTCATAAAATTTGAAACCTGTTGGTTTTGGAAACAACATTGATCTCAATAATGAACCCTTTGTAGTAGCAAACCCGGTCTTCACAACCAACGCCATTGCTGGTTCATTTGCACTATGTCTGACTCTGATGATCTTGGTACCATTGTATAAGTAGGATTTAGCTAAATTTGCAGAAGTTTGAGATCTGAAGGAATCATTGATCAAGGCATGCATAGTTGATTCATTAGCAGGTAATTTGGATACTGGGACAGATTCACCAGTAAGCATTGACTCATTCACAATACAATCACCAGATAATAATAATGAATCACATGGGAAGACAGTTAATGAGGGATCTGAAACTTCATAAATATCACCAGGGACTAAATCTGTGGAATCAGTTTCTTTCCAAAATCCATTTCTCCAAACTCTGACATTGCACTCAAACTTTGATAAATCTCTGAGTCTAGCCATTGTGGATTTGGTCTCCAACAATGTGTTGACGATTGAAACAATGGAAATAAGGAAGATACAAGCAGCATAGTAATAATACTCATCAAATGCCCAGAGGATTATTGAAAAGACTTGAAACATGTAGAATGGATGAAGGATTTCGTCAACTAATAAACTTGAGATTGATTTTTCTTTCAACTCTAATGAATTCTTTTGGAAAACTAATAATCTATCTTCATATGCATCTTTTGATAAACCATCTTTAGCTTCAGAAATCCAATTCAGATCACACCAATTAGTATTGGTTTTGAAGATATCTTCGACTGGAGAATAAAACAATCTCAAATATCTGTATTCAAATGAGATCAAGATTGGAATATTTGGACTGAAGTCTCTATTGATGTTACGAGGATGACTGTCATTACTTGAACTATAATGATCGGCAATATCATCCAACTGAGGAACATTCATCATAGAGGACAAGGATCTATTATACCATTGTCTATTGACATCAATGATTTTCAATTCACCATATTCTGTTTCAACAATAACCCATTCTGATTTGGCTAATGGAACCTTTTCACCAATCAATGAAAATTTGTATTTTGGTAACCATCTAAATAATAAATATAACAAACCAAAAGACATGAAGCATAAAAATTGATAAATCTTCATTCTAATCATGGAGGTCTTATAACCCGCAATACCTAACACTAAATCCTCCTCAGCGATATAAAATCTTTGGAAATGCAAGTTTGCTGGATGATCAGGATAATATTGATGATGATATTCCGGGTTCAATTGTTCATCATGATGAGAGTTATTGTTGGTATGTGATTGTTCTGTTTGTTGAGGATGCAATTCTGAATCGTTATCTGATTCATAGTTTTCATCAGAATCCAATAATGGTCTATTGTTGGAGACTTCAGATGGGATACGATCCCTGTACGAACTAGGTGAATAACTTGATAATGAAGATGGTCTTGTAGCTCTATCAATGGAACCATAATCATTGACACTATCTGCTCTAGTTGAAAAGCTCTGTCTTCTGAACAGATCATCACTCTCATCAAATTCACGTCTTGTATTGTTATCCCAATTAGTATCAAAATCAACTGGATCTTCAGGATTATCTAAAGTAGCAGCACCTTGAGCACTAATAACAACATCAGGATCAAAGAATCTAAAATGAGAACGAGCATCAATTGATCTTGATCTCGAACGGGATCTCGATAACGATACCAAACTATCACGACTTCGTAACCTTGCTAATCTGACACCGTCACCGATTCTACCACGCCGTACAGAACTGGCAGCAGAACTAGTCACAGATTGAGCTGCTGCTGATTGTCTTCTATGTTCAAGGCCAATATGATGATGATGATGGAATGAAGTGATTGAAGAAGGGATGATTTCTGAGGCAGCACCATCGAATATCTCAGTGTTGTTATCGTCAAGATGAGAGGTATGAGAACGATAGGAAGCTTCTGATACTTGTATTGACGCGACCGACGGTCTTCTGAAAGTCATCGAGTGGCGTGAGACTCGTGACGAGCTCCTCTGTCTGCCGTGTGACATTGTGGCGCGTTTTAAGCAGTTTCTGGTGTCTTTTCCAGCTTTCAAATCTGTGTGCTTTTAATGTTTTGGTTGTTCAGATATTTATTTTGCCCTAATGGGCAACAAAGCCCTGGTTTGCTAACAAAATTTTGGTTTTCGCGAATTCTTTGTGATAGAGAAAAATTTTCGAAATTTCGAATTCTTCTCTTTCAATTTAATCAAATTCAGCAAAATCATAGCAAAAAGTAAGTGTTTTTGAGTGTCAGGAGGATACTTAACGACAATGCTGACTCGATGAGGGACCAATCTGATGAAAACCATGACAACAACAACTTGAATTTCTTCATCCGAATGTCTAATGTGGATTAAATCTGCTTTTTAACCCTGATCTTTGGTCTCTTATTGACGTTCAGTATTAGTTTGTATCCTAAGTTGGCAATTGCATAAATTGTTCCCTGGACTAACAATTAATAGGCAGTCTCTGTACATAACAATACATCGCTTTTTATTTTACTATAAACAATATCACCGTAGAATTTACCAATTCCTTCAAATTATTAGATTTCGATGATCGGCACGTGACTTTAGACCATCGCTTCGTAACTGAACCTCTAAAATTTATTTACAAATCACATTAACCTTGATTTTATCCAAAATATCTCTTCAAACTCCTCTAGTCAGATCCATTCTTTCACTTCTGACATGTCTTCCAACGACGCTAATGCTCCACCTGCTCTCTGTTCCACTTGCCTTGGACCATCCAAGCATCTTCGTCTAATAAGAGACAAAAACTCACTTGAATGCAAATTATGCACAAGACCATTCACAGTCTACAAATGGACTTCACAAACGGATAAAAACTCCAGAAAACACACAGTGATATGTCTTACGTGTGCGAGACAGCGCAACTGCTGTCAGGGATGTTTATTAGATCTAACATATGGGATATCTATTCAATTAAGAGACGCAGCATTGAAGATGGCTGGTATCAATGTGGACTCATCAGAACCAACTAATGTGGTATCGAAGCTATATGTTGCTGATAATGAATCGAAGTTTAGTACAATTGGTGGTGCACAGCATACTTCTGATGCAGAGAAGGCGAAGGAGATACTGACGAAGTTGGCATTATCTATCAATAACAAGAATGGTCAAAATGAAAAGAAGAATAAAGAAAAGGATGCATTACCATCAAGTATAAGTTCAATAGATATAACAAAGATCCTATCCAAATTACCATTGAATGGGTCATTGAAAACACCAATTGATGAATCTATCAAATCGTTCTTTATTTTTGGAATTGATGATTCTTTACCTGAATATAAAGTCACTGATTTCTTCGAAAAGTTCGGTTCTATCAAATCATTGAATTGTCAACACACTGCTAAATCAGCATACATCACATTTGGGACTCGTTCAATTGCAGAAAAGGCAGCATCAGAAATCCTAAAGACAAATGAAAATGATGAGACAAAACCAGCGTTGTTCATAATTGATAATATTCCACTAAGGTGTTGTTGGGGTAAGGAGAGATCACTGGGTAATTCATACGGTGAGAAGGTCAAATTGGGGTCAGTTGTGAGTAAGGTGATGAAGAAGTTGGCAAAAGAGGGTACGAAACTTATTGACGATGATAAGAATAAGGCCGATAATGGTAAAGATACACAGAACAAGAGAGCATTGACATCAGGAGAAACACTACCAAGAAAGAAAAAGACCACTGGTAAGAACGCTACTTATAAGTCACTAAGTAAGAATTTTGAGCTATGATTATTGACTGCAATGCACATTTTTCATGTTCTGATGAAATCGAGAATCTGTAGATTTCATATAGGTTCGAAAAATTCGGAGAATCTGACAACTTCACACAATGGCAAATCCGCCAGATCCATCAAAACATGTCTAATTACGAAGGTACGTGCTACTCCTCTACCTTTCAGACTCCTCATATCACTAACAACTCACATAGAGGAGCACAACGTTCGTTCTCCGCAAAACAATAGCACAGACAACGACAATGAACGTCCACATCAGACGCTATCATCAGTCTTAAGCAGTTTCCTTCAACAATCAACACTAGATTCAGACCCACAACAGCTCACACAGACACAGCTAGAAACAGCAATCAGGCTCATAGATGACGCCATGATCAGGGACAATCTTTTAGATCAGCTCAATACCGGTTCTGGTGATGTGGAGGGACTTCCTCAAGAATACATTGATTCATTGGATCGTGTTGATAAGAAACATTTGAAACCGGAACAGACCTGTTCAATTTGCACCAATGACTTTCTTGATGACCCACATCCTTTGGTTGTCAGGTTGCCGTGTGATGGAAATCATAAGTTTGATTTGGAGTGTATCTCACCGTGGTTGAGTGTTAAGGGAACTTGTCCACTATGCAGAAAGGACTTATTGAAGAATGAAAAGAAAATAGAAGTCCCTAGCGACAGTGAGGAAGAAGAAGAGGATTGGGAGATGTACGGTTAGAGTTTCAAGAGCTACAGTCAAGTCATATAGATAATATATACATGTATTATGATTCACTTGTCTAGTAAGTGCACTTATTTCTCTATTTGTTTGTCGTTAACTTTTTCACCTTCAACCGATTCGTGTTCCATATGTTTTTTGAAAACAGGGTCATTCAATATCTCTTCAACTCTTTTATTAATGGCTGCATTAGAAACGTTTGAACCACCTAAAGTTTCACTAATGTTATCTAATTTACTGATTTCAATTTCGTCTAATTCCTCACTTAAATGTATTGGTTCTGTTTGATAAGTGCTAACTTTGATCCCCACACCAGCATTACTGTGTTTGGCAATATATGAAACCCATAAATCAATGACTTCAGGTGTAGCATCATAAGCTCTGATGGCTCTCTTGTGAGTTAATCTCATGAAATTCTCTTTTGATTTGGCATGAACAAAAGGAGCTCTAATAACGGTCCATCTTTCACGTCTCGTTGGTAATGGAAAGACACCAGAGACTGGAATATCTAGATAATAAGCTGCTCTTAATGCAAAATCACCAAGGAAATCAAGATTTTCATGATCAAATGCTCTGAATTGGACTTCTGCCACTAAATCACCTTGTCTCTTTTCGTGTCTTAAAGCGGCATAGTAATTCAATTCGACATTGACTGGAAATGGTGAGTTTATTGTTTCATTGACAACTTCTTTGGTGAGTGTCTTTGGATTATATTCAATGGATGTGTTGATTTGTTGAGGTGCTTTATCACTCAGCTCTAGACTTTTGACATTAGGATCGATGGCACCACGCAAAAGCTGGCGAGTTGTTGTGAAACAGCGCACAGAACGCACGTTTCTCGATATCAGAGACTGCAACATAAAGAATAGATAAAGGCCAATGAAATGCAACAATCTTCACTCGATCTTAGTTTGGTTTTTCATTTTTGAACGACATTTTTCATGAAAAGAGGTCGGATTTTATTTATTTTCACGTGATATAAAATTTTATCTATGTGAATTCCGAACAGATGAGCTTTGTTTTTTTAACGAGATTATTCACTTTTTAGTTTATCTTCGTGTAGTGATAGTGCTGATCCAGGTCAAGATGGGGAAAAGTAGTAAAGATAAGAGAGATTTGTATTACAGGTATGTCATATGAACCTTTTTTCAAAGCGTTTCACTAACAAATCCACCACAGAAAGGCCAAAGAAGAAGGCTGGAGAGCTCGTTCTGCTTTCAAACTATTACAACTAAATGATCAGTTTCAACTATTCAAAGGTGTCAGACGAGTGGTTGACTTGTGTGCTGCTCCGGGCTCATGGTCTCAAGTTTTATCCCGTGAACTCTATGAAAATAACGATGCTTCAGAAAATGAAATACCTCCAAAGATAGTAGCTGTCGATCTTCAACCAATGGCGCCAATAAATGGTGTTACTACTTTACAAGCAGATATCACACATCCAAAGACATTC
The DNA here is from genome assembly GCA_003707865.2 of Komagataea pratensis. Classification (NCBI taxonomy): domain Eukaryota; kingdom Fungi; phylum Ascomycota; class Saccharomycetes; order Phaffomycetales; family Wickerhamomycetaceae; genus Komagataea; species Komagataea pratensis. Next base: position 89,756 of record PPMA02000040.1, read on the forward strand.
AGTCAGATTCTTGAGATATTTGGTGGTGAACCAGCAGATTTCGTCTGTAGTGATGGTGCTCCAGATGTCACAGGTTTACACGATTTAGATGAATATATTCAAGCTCAGTTGATTTTAGCTGCTTTACAATTAACAACATGTCTTTTGAGACCAGGTGGTACTTTCGTTGCTAAGATCTTCAGAGGTAGAGATATTGATTTGATGTATTCACAACTTGGTCATTTATTTGAAAAAGTTATTTGTGCTAAACCAAGATCTTCAAGAGGTACTTCATTAGAAGCTTTCATTGTCTGTTTGGGTTACAAACCAAGTGAAACATGGAAACCAAAATTAGATCTGAATACATCGAACGAAGAATTTTTCAAAGGTGCTAACATTGGACGTTATGAATTGAAAGATGATCTAGAATACATTGAAGAAAAGAGAAATATTGCTCCATTTATCGCATGTGGTGATTTGTCAAGTTATGATTCAGATGCCACTTATTCAAATATTGAAGCTGATATCGATAGAATTAGTTTGAATCCTGTACAGAGTCCAACTGCTCCTCCTTATAAGAAGGCCTTGGAGTTGAAGAGAAAAGGGGAAATTAGAAGATGATTGCAGATTGGTTGGGGGTTACTTCTTGTATATTACGCTCTAGAATAATACATGCTATTAATGCGCATGAATAGTGGGATCTGATTTCGATCTGGTTTCTAGCAATACTGATTTGACGTAAGGTATGTTAGGTACAATTTCACACTGCAATATGTATGGGCTAGGAGATCTGCCAGCTATAATATTAATTTATGATCGACATCCAGATCTCATAGGCTGGGAAAAAAAAGAACTCCGCGACGGGGAATTGAACCCCGGTCTACCATGTACTGTCAAGGACTTTCTAATGAAGGCGCGCACGACAAACGGTAATTCTAGCCACTAAACTATCACGGATTTTGTTGAGTTCTTAATTTTCGCGAATGTAACGTAAAATTAGCTGATAAGCCGACGGTATTGCCGGAATCTTTGATACCATGATGATAAATTTGAAATAATTAAACTGTTAGTCGTCTTCCAAACCACTTCATAGTTAAGCAGAAGCAGCTTTTATAAACCTATGCGTGGAAGCAGTTAATAGTGTTGATGATGGAATAGTGGTATTGTTGATGTGTGATGGCAACTATTGATGGATGATGGATGGGTGGAAGGAAGGTATTTCAGTAAGAGCCTCTTCAGAATACTTACTGCAAGATGTTTGGCAATATCATGATTAAGTTTGAAAGACTTGTGTCATCACTGATTATAATGAAAAGTTTGCTCAATTTATAGTATTTCAGAAGAATCGTCCCATTTAAGCAAATTGTTCTGAGAAACATGATCTTAGTTGGATTTAAAAAAACTCGTGTTTATCAAAAGTTGGCTATACTGGAGCAGTTAGCAAACTATGTACAGGAAAGAATTCACACCATAGAAGCATTCATTTCGAGTATTTCACACATACGTTCAATTCCGTACTCACTCATAACAGGATCAAGTCTGTAGAAGGGATTTATAGCGGCAGTGAACCTCGCTTTCAATCTTTTCACCGTGTCTGTATCTTGATCAAAGTTTCTGAACTTTTGATTTGAATGACCAGGAACCAATATATGGATGTTTCCATCTGGGTCGTTGAATGTACTTGAGATGAAAGCAATTGAGGGTTTCTCATAAAAATCATCATCAGATTGATGAATTTTAATCTATTCATTAATAACTTTTTGGAGCTCTTCTTCAGTGAAGGGGAAGTACCAGGAGCCACTCTTGTAGGAAACCATATCCTTTTGACAAAATAGAATATGAAAATACATATTATCCCAAAGATCATCAGAACACAAAGTAATATCGTTTCAGGTACTTATCTGAAATGGAGTAAACTCTGACGTAACTTTCACCAGCAGTGCTAAAGAGGAAATCAATCTGTTCCGTTAATGAGGCATTGTAGAACTTTGCAATCTCTGCATCAAAATCGATATCTGGGTTGTAAAGATCCATAAGTGGCATATCGAGGATAGATGTTCTGGTTAAGTGACTTAAAAACTTTTGGTCTGATAATTTGATCGGATTATGGCGCGGATAAAAATATAGTACAAGAATCCAGAAGATTCAGCGAAATTGCTCTAATTAAATAGCAGATTCAGTGCTATGTTTTGAGAACTTCTTGAGTAACAGCTTAATAAGTGCATTCTAAAATCAAACAGGAACATACTCAAACTCGGAATTCACGAATCACCAAAGCCTAATTTCAAAAAACCTCCTGAAATAATCAATTTAACAACTTTCGAAAGTCATCAAGTCTTTTAAACATCAAATCGTACTCATAGACACCATATAAAACCAACGAGTGACCTTGACCTCTACTTTTTGGTGTCCCCATCATTTCGTTGATAAAATGACACATTGATGCACAATCGAACAGAAAATTGTGTCACTTTTTTTGTGATTCGGGGAAATCCAATACCAAAAAATATTTAACCGAATTTCAAAAATTGAAAACTCTCTAACCAGCAAATCATATATTAAATTGATTTAAATGACTTGTGATAAATTATACAATACTTTCTAGACTAAAGACAATCACCTTAGTTTTCTTTACCTGGAACAACAGAGTCATCTGGTTTCAAAGTTGGGAACAACAAGACTTCTCTGATGGTGTTAGAGTTGGTCAAGAACATGGCAATTCTATCAATACCACAACCCCAGCCACCGGTTGGTGGTAAACCGTATTCTAAAGCGTTACAGAAGGTTTCATCAACCAATTGAGCTTCGTCATCACCTTGATCCTTTTGTCTGGCTTGTTCTTCAAATCTGGCTCTTTGATCAAATGGATCATTCAATTCAGTGTAAGCATTACAGATTTCTTTGGTAGCAACGAACACTTCGAATCTTTCACATAAACCTGGGATTTTACGGTCATATTTGGCTAATGGTGACATCATTTGTGGATGACCAAAGATAAAGGTTGGGTTGATACAAATATCTTCTAATTCACCAACTAACTTGTCTAACATTCTTGCGTTAGTTAATGGAGGTGGACAATCTAATTTGTGTTTGATTAAGATTTTTTTCAAGAATTCACCAGTTTCAGCAGTATGTAATTCATCACCTGGTGGGAATTTAACATCAAAGACCTTTTCTAATTCTTCAATCATGTTAATTCTTTTCCATGGTCTAGCGAAATTCAATTTCAATTCTTTACCTTCTGGACCTTCTGGGTGATAGGTGACTTCATAAGAACCAGTGATTTCTTTAACCATTTCAGAGAACAACAATTCGGTCATATCCATTAAATCATAAACATCAGCATATGCCTGATAGAATTCACAAGTGGTGAATTCTGGGTTATGGGTCATATCAATACCTTCATTTCTGAATTGACGACCAATTTCATAAACACGGTCTAAACCACCAACAACTAATTCTTTCAAGAATAATTCTGGAGCAATTCTCATGTACATGTCTAAATCTAAATCGTTATGATGAGTAATGAATGGTTTTGCAGTAGCACCACCAGCAATAACGTTCATCATTGGAGTTTCAACTTCAAGGAATTCTCTGGTATCCAAGAATTTTCTAATGTATGAAATAATTTTAGATCTAACGATAAATCTATCTCTAGTGGAGTTGTTAACGATCAAATCTAAGTAACGTTTTCTATATCTAGATTCTTGATCTTTGAAACCGAAATGATCAGTTGGTAACATATGTAAACATGGAGTTAATAATTGAATAGCAGTAGCGAAAACGGATAATTCACCTTCACCACCTTTCTTTGGTTCAGTTCTACCTGGGTAACCAGTAACACCAACAATATCACCTCTTCTTAATAAATCATGGCTTTCTTCGTAGTTTTCAGTTGAATCTTGAGCTTGTGCCATGATTTGGATTTGTAAACCATCTGATTTCAAGACGTAGAATTTCAATTTAGAACCAGATTCTCTTTTAGCGATGATTCTACCAGCGACACTAACGGAGACTTCTGGTAAAGTTTCACCTCTTTTCAAATGTGAATATTCAGATAAGACTTCTTTAACTGATTTAGTAACTTGAAATTTGTGAGGATATGGATTTGGAGATTTTGATTTTCTCAATTCTTCAATTTGTCTAGATCTGATTTCATAGTATTGGTTTGGAGTCAAGTCTTGTAAAGTATCTTTCTTCTTTTTGTTACCAGAATCAGCGGGTTTTGAAGCAGCTAATTTTTCAGCTTTATCTTTACGTTCTTGTTCTTTTTGACGTTGTTTTTGACGTTTTTTCAACTCAGATTTTGAGACCTGTTCACCGGTGACTGTGTCCAAGTGCAATTTAGCAACTTGTTCGGTGACTTGTTCAGCAGACATGTTGGAAATTTGAATGTGATTGGGTGATCTCTTTACAGGGAGAGAGGAAAGGAATTCCAACAATTTTTTTTCGACGTCGATGAGTAATCCAATTCCGAGGTACAAAAATCACGTGTAATCTATGTGACTGGTCGGATTTTGTGGGAACAAAAAAAGTTTTCCAAAGTTTCATTGGATTTCGATCAAATCAGTCAAATCTATAAGTAAAACACGAGTTATTCATCATGTCTTCATCCAGAAAACTCGAATTCGTTGCTCCAACTGCAACCTCTGTTCAAATCGAATCCAGTGTTGCTTTAAGAATCTCCAAACACGCTGCTCAATCATATCCAAATACCGTCTCAGGTCCATTACTTGGTGTTGATGTTCATGCCAACATCTTAAAAATTTCACAATCTTATAGTTTCCCAAGTTATTCAACTGATAACTCATCTCCATACAAGACCAGAAACAATGTTAAATTCCAAGAAGATTTAATTGAAGAATTGAAAGAAGCTGGTTCAAGTGTTCAATATCTAGGTTTCTATCAAACTGCCATCTCTGGTAAATTCATTAACGAACAAATCATTGAAACCATGGCTAATAATCAATTAAAATCTACTCCAAATGCTGTTCTTTTAGTGCATGACCCATTAAAAGCCAAATATGGTTTATTAAGTTTGAAAGCTTTCAGATTATCTGAATCATACTTAAAGGCATTCATTGCTAATGATTTTCAAATCGAATCAGCCACCACAAATGAATTAACTCATGGTTCCATACTTGAAGAAGTCCCAGTTGTTATCCACAACAATCACTTAATCTCATTATATTTATCATCATTCAACCAAGATCATTTCAATAATGCCACTGTTTTAGAATCGTCAGGTTTGAAAAATCAGTCAGGATTAACCAACATTGAAAGTTTGATAGAATCAGTTGATGAGTTAAACAATTATTATTATCAATTGAACAAGAAAAAACAACAACAGCAATCATCACAAAGTAATACCTCATTCAGTTCAAAAGATGTTAACTTCCAAGAACTTCTTCCATTATTCCAAAAAATCGGTCATAATTCTTCTGATATTGAACAACAGTACGTTTCACAATTCTTGGCTGATACTGCCATCAGACCATAACTGTTTAACCCGTTGATCATGAAATATAAACCTTTGTAAAGTAATTTTTGGGTTGACATTGTAGTGATATATCATACCCTTGTCATCGGCTAAATTAAATCCGATTACAAAAAATAGAGTCACTTTTGAAGGGTTTCTCAACTTCCTTTCATCATTTCATTATTCCCAAACACCATAAAAACACATCAAAAATGGGGAGACCAAGGGTAAGTGAGCATCACAAGCGTATTCTCCTCATGACACGTTACTAACAGACTTCTTGACAGCTGATAATTCTGGTCAGACACGGAGAATCTGAAGGAAATCGTGATAAATCAGTCAATCAACATGTCCCTAACCACAAGGTTGAATTGACCGCCAGAGGCCACGAGCAGGCCCAAAGAGCAGGTTTGAGACTCAAAAATTTACTGAAAGAGGACGACTCTGTGCTTTTTTACACATCTCCTTACAAACGTACGAGACAGACACTTGATGGATTGATAGATTCGATGAAGACAACAAACATCCCGTATAAAATCCATGAGGAACCAAGAATGAGAGAACAAGATTTTGGGAATTTCCAAAGTGAAGCTGAAGAGATGGAAAAAGTCTGGAAAGAAAGAGCTCATTACGGACATTTCTTCTATAGAATTCCATTAGGTGAAAGTGCAGCAGATGTTTATGATAGATGTTCTGGATTCAATGAGACTCTATTTAGACAGTTTGCAAATGATAAGTTTCCAAGTGTGTTGGTTCTTGTAACACATGGGATTTGGGCAAGAGTTTTCTTAATGAAATGGTATCGTTGGACATATGAAGAGTTTGAAAGTCTGAAGAATATTCCACATTGTCAGTTTGTTATTATGGAAAAGAACAAGGAGACGGAAAGGTTCAAATTGGTGACTGAGTTGGGCAAATGGTATCATAAGGATGATGAAACAAATGAATCTATCCAGGGTTACAGAAAGGAGATCAAAGATGAAGTTGTGAAGAATTCAAACAGTTATACTGATGTGCAATACGCAGCAGCTTTGGAAGTGGATGCTGAGACTTTAAAAGAACAAGAGGAGAAAAATCGTAAACTACATGAAATGTTCACACAGAGCACGAGTCTGTGATGGTTTGCTGCCTGCCTACTTACAATTGATTTCATACATTTAACATTCACATATTTATAGCCTGTACACTGTAGAATCAGTTGAACCCTTAAAACTGACACCAAAACTCCCCAAAAAATACACCACTTGACCTCCCACTGACACCATATCATCACGATCACCTGCGGCACCGTACAACGCCCCGATTCACCGCACAACCTGCCCCTGATGCCGAATATCTTGACAACTGATGCCCAAAATCACGTGAAAAAGTGGATTCCCTGGGCCATTACGTGGTGTTCGAAAAAACGTCATTTGTATAAAAAAAACAGCGACACCTTTTCCATTTGCTTTCTTCTACGAAATCCCACAAATCATAGATTCAAATACTATAAAAACACTATTAAAATGGTGAGTTCCCAGCCAATTGCGTTCCCAGATTTGAAAGAAACCATACTAATCCACCTTTAAAAAGGCTAGAAAATTCTTCGTTGGTGGTAACTTCAAATTAAACGGTACCAAAGCTTCAATCAAGGAGATTGTGGAGAGATTAAACACTGCTCAATTGGATCCAAACACTGAAGTCGTTATTTCTCCTCCATCCACCTACTTGGACTTGACCGTCTCCTTAAACAAGAACCCACAAGTCGAAGTTGCTGCCCAAAACGCGTATGCTAAGGGTTCTGGTGCCTTCACTGGTGAAGTCTCAGTTGAACAAATCAAAGACGTTGGTGCTACTTGGGTCTTATTAGGTCACTCTGAAAGAAGAACCATCTTCAACGAATCCGATGAATTCGTTGCTGAAAAGGTTAAATACGCTTTAGACGAAGGTTTGAAAGTTATGTTAGCCATTGGTGAAACTTTAGAAGAAAGAAAAGCTGGTATTACTGATTCCATCAATCAAAGACAATTGACTGCTGTTTTGAAATTAGTTAAAGACTGGTCAAACATTGTCATTGCTTACGAACCAGTCTGGGCCATTGGTACCGGTTTAGCTGCTACTCCAGAAGATGCTCAAGAAACCCACAAAAACATTAGAGATTTCTTAAGAAAAGAATTAGGCGATGAAGTTGCTGAAGCTACTAGAATCTTATACGGTGGTTCTGCTAACGGTAAGAATGCACCAACTTTCAAAGACAAGGTCGATGTTGATGGTTTCTTAGTCGGTGGTGCTTCATTAAAAGCAGAATTTGTTGATATCATTAACTCAAGATTATAGTTATCTGATCCACATTAGTTATGATTGAGATTTTGAAATGATCGCTAAATATTTAATCTACGAATAGTTTTACTTTATTGTTAAAAATGCAAAATGTAGGTATTTATGATGATGATGATGATTGTTTTGTATAAATAAGCTTGTCAACTAGTAATCTGTCTGAGCATCAGGATTCAAGTTCTTCATCCTCCAATAATGGTTGTGGTTGACTTAACAACAAAGGAGTCATAGGAACATCACTTCCACCAACTGGATTCAAAAATGGTGACATATTCCCCATCACTAATTGTTGACCATTAGGCTGTGTATGATATTGTTGAGATTGTGTAGATGTTCCATAATTACTAGTATTTGAATTGTTCCTTATTAACCCAGGAAATCCATTATGTCTAGATTGCAAAGATGCAGGCAATTGATGATTCCCCAAATAAAAATTCGATGGTGAATTAGTTAATGAAACAGGACCTAAATTAGGAGTTTTTGGTTCTCCATTAGTATTAATATTTATTGGTTGCGTTGAGTTTGGTGTTGGTGATGAAGATCCAATTTGCTGGCTTGAACTTCTTCTGTTGAGGTAATAGCTTGAAGGATGACGTTGTTGATGGAACGATGAAACACGGGAATGTGATGTGTGTGAGAATGAAGGATTTCTCGACATTGATTTTCTTTTGAATTCTGGTGCTGCTAAACTTATTGGTTCATTATGTTGTTGTTGTTGTTGTTGTTGTTGTTGTTGTTGTTGTTCAGCTCTTGATAATGATAATAGTGAGATCGTGGATAAGCTAGGTAGTAACTCAGTTGAGTTCTCAACAGACGTTGCTAATATTTGTGGTGAATCAATGGATAAAATAGTATTATTATTCGTAGATTTGGTGTCATAATCATCAATGATCGCAATCTCATCATCTATTGAACTCATATGCGCATTATTTACCAGATTAAGAGGTCTATGAGGAGATGAAAAGGAGGTTGAAGGAGAAGCTTGAGATGAACATGATGATGATCTGGAAGTATGTCTCCTTTGACGATGATGATCTTTTAATGATAACTGTGTTAATTCTCTTGCTATCTCTTTTGGAATCATGACGTTATTTGTCGTGAGTTTCAGGTGGCTCATGTCAGAGATATGGGACGTGTGCCGTCTCTCTTTAAGTGTTATGATATGGTCTTTTGTATCTTTGATACGAAATTAAAATAAAGAAAGAAAGGCTCAATAACTAAATTTTTCCCATATCTTTGATTTTTCAGTTTTTAATAATAGCAAACGAAAATTCCCAAATCTGGACCAAATTTTGCAGGGTGACAAGAAAAACTGTTGGCAAATGGCTCACTTTTGATATCACAGAACGGTAGGGGGTTATTAGAACTCTTACCAGGTACAACTATCACCCTTTCCTAGTGAAAAACCTCTATCTTACGGCACTTTTCCCTACTCATAAAGTGCAAAATCAACGGAATTACCAGTTTTACAACGCCCCAGTTGCGGACTTTTGCAAAATGGGAATAATGCGGACTCATGAACCGGCATAAACATCGTTTACGCATTGTTAAGGAGATTTAATGACGATTTGGTCGCGTGTGTTATTATTATTATTAGAGTTGTTGGGTCTGGAAGGTGTATGTTTTGGGGCTGTGCTTGGTATAGGTTTTATTTGCGGCATACGTGTAGCGTGTGATATTATTAGCCCATTCTATTGATATCCGATCTCTCCAAGGTCCAGAAGTGGTATCGAAAACCTTACGATATAGTGAAAACCAAAACAAACTCCAATATTGAAAATAAGGTATACACAAAATAATATACACTAATGTGTTGTTGACAAACACACAAATGAATATGAGAAATAAAGAAGAACCCCGAACCCGTAAAAAGTAACAATAACATAACTCCAAAACAATACTCATATAATCATCCCATACATGTAATCAAGATTTGACTGAAATCCCTTTCATTTAGGAACAATATTGCTTCTTCTCTTTCTAACTTTTGGATTCTTGTGAGTTCTATAATGTTGCATACAATTATCATGTCTTGCAAATCTTGCATCACAAGAAGGAAATGGACAAACATGTTTTCTTTCACCAGTATGAATTCTTGAGTGTCTTGCTAAATGACCAGATGTAGTGAATAATTTCTCACAAGTTTTACATTTATATTTTCTTGGATTCTTAGTCTCTTTTAGATTTAAAGTGGTGGTTGCTGATGTTGCTGATAATGATGATGATGGTGGTGGTGGTGTTGGTGATGAAGTAAGAGATGATGGGGATCGACTTTGTGGTTGCAATGGGAAGTTCAATGAATGGCCATCTAATTGCAAGGATGTCTGAGGGCGCGGGTGAAGGATTTTTGGAATCTGGTATTGTTGTTGCTTATCCAATGGTGAGTTAATCAAAGAGAACGGGACTTGGTGTTGGGAATAAATGGATTGTAAGGATGATGTAGATGATAATGATCTACGTAGTTCATCGTTTGGATGTTCTAACTTAAATCTTTGTTGTTCTGTAATGTATGAGACTGAACTGTTGCTCGAATCATCCGGGATCATAATCGGGAAGGTCTGAGGAAGTGGTTTGTTGACGATATTACCGTAATATTGCTGTTTGGAATCTCTATTGATGGCAACACCGACTGAACCAGCAGAAGGTGGTTGCGTGTCATTGTTGACGAGGGACAGGATGGAGGAGATTGGAGGAAGGGAGATTTGGTGGTTCTGGAACATGTTTGGTGTGAGGTGGTGATGGTGGTGGACGAGAGGCATGACAGTGTGGAGCTGTGGTTATGTCTCTCTCTGTGACATCAAACGGAGCTTGTTTTCCAAAGCCTTGAACGAAAAGTGTTTTGTATTTGAACGGCAGAAAGTGTGGTATTTATACAATTTTTGCATGATAACGGAGCGTCCAAAAATCCATGTGTTTCCGTATTCGGCGAAATGGCGAAAAAGTTTGCCATTTTTTCAAGAAAAGTGTCATACAAAAGAGTCCGTTGCCAAGCCGACCCTGAAAACCCTGACGAACAAAAAAACTGGACAAAAATGGGCGTGGTCGGCAAGAAACGAAGCGTCCTGGACCAGTGTTGATCAGCTGGTGGTTGGCGACGTGCCAGCCAGCGTACCCAAGAAAGGCATATCTTCGGCGTGGACACCCTCGTTTTCTATTTGCTTTTTGCGCCAAAAATGGACATCATTGGCACAGCCTGCTAAAGTTCGGCCCTGAAAGCCGCTGCATGAGCAATTAACGAGGCCCCTTTCCACCAACGTAATAGCAGCATAAATCATAATACATCAACACCTGGGAGAAGTGCCAGTAAACAACAAACAGCATCGTCCTTGCCATCATCTGACAAACCACCACACTTTCCAGGGTTCAACTCTCATCAGATTCACACAATTGTCGAATGGTATTGATTTCCGAATCTTCCATCCGCCATTTTGCGCCATTTTTTAGGGGTCCAGCGAAATTGCCAAGATACGAGCTTTGAAAAGTTTGTCTTTTGATGAAGAAATGGAGCCGGGTCCTGACGATCCCTGTAAATGAGGCCCTCTTTTTATTGTTTACTGGTGATTGTAAAGGCCAAAGTTAGAGATAAGGCCTTTTCGCCATTATCAGGAGTGACTGCTTTCCAGCCAGTGACACGTTCCGATTTTGAATTTTTTTTTTTTTGGCGAACAGTTTTCCGAAAGTTAAGTTAGGGTTTTGGCTATCTCACTGCCTCTAACATTATGATCTTTATACCAGCTCCACTTCACATTCTGCGCACTGAAAATTACTCAAGACCAGGCTTTGGTTGCTGACACGATATACAATTGTTTACAGGCGGATCGTGATTAAATGTTAATATCCGACAACGCCAAGTACCAGTATTTCTCCTTCTTGACAGTTGAACCCTTTTCTCGGCGTTCTATAAATACAACAAACATTAGTACTCGCAAGTCACCAACTGAATCCCTTTAGATCAACACCATTCATTGACCTCCCTTCCAAATTTGACCATCCATTCACGATTGAGTTGGATTAATTAACTTAACACCAATCGCTATTCTGTCTTACAGCATAGGAATAAAGGCTTATGTCCTACTCTCTGAAAGGCTATCTTAATATAGCAATAGAAAGGCGAGTTAATCGCACCATCTTCAGAAGTACCAAGCTCCTAATCGTCTTCCAAGCAAGGAACCATTCCAAAGAAATAATTATATAGTTGATCTACAAATTAGTGCAGAATAAATCCATAAATAATTAATTTCGTAGCAATATATATATAGAACTAACAAGAAATTTATAGTCAATCCACGGTTGGAAGTAACAACATGAACTTTCTTATCCTCTCAAACTCCCCCAAACGAGTCTCTTCATCTTCAGGGTCAAACATCAAAACGTGTGAAAAATCAATAAATGAGATTGCATCATTGGTTGCTCTAATATTAGATCTCCATAAATCACCTTGTGAAATTCCCAATTTAGACATCAATTCAACCTGTCTAATGGCATCTTTGGCACAACCTTTAGTAAAGTTTGTATCTTCATCTCCATCTTCATCGTCAGAAGCATTAGATTCAAGTAAGTATGACCATTGAACACAACATCTCCAGAAAATTTCCGAAAAATCCAAAAGCGGACAGTTTAGGAACATTGATTATTTTGGAAGGATCATTCATGTTGTTGAAGTTATTGATATTCAAGATGGACATGGCTTGTACTTCACGTTGATTATGATTCTTATGGACATGTTTGATATATTCTTGATCAAGACCTGACCATATTTTTGTAACCAAGCTCCAGTTGAGTCGTACCATGAATGAACGCTGAGGATCCTTGAAGAAGCTAGAGTGTCAAAGGTAGGATCTTCTGGAGATTCCCCCTCGCAACAATATCAGAAGATTCAGGAGCCTCAAATCTAAATTAACCTTATATTTCTAATTTAGTTCCGAGATTCCCAGTGAACGACTGGGCGGTCCATGATTCAATATCTGTAAACACTTCTGTTGATTTAAGGGTTAAGAATAAGCTTAATCATTGATTTTAAAATCACGACTTTATATCTCCATGACGTAGGGTAACCCAGACTTTCCGAGGGTATCGTTTTATTCCGGGAGCACAGGAGACTCACTTTAAAAGGAAGATTTCCCCACAATTAGTCCAAAGAACAGGATTCATATGGGATATGACACCCCATATGAACTGCCACAAACTCGATATTACTTTGCCAGGCACCTCCAGGCTCTATTCTACCACATTACTTTATCAGCACCGGGCTACGCACAAAAATGTGCTTAGTCAGCACATTCAAAATACAAAATACCACAACAACACGAAAAATAGGAGAAAACCAAACCCAGCTTGACCAAAACATCAGATCAAAAACACCAAGACAACACACAATGGCAGGCACTTTCGAATACTATCCGACCAACGAGGAACTCGACAAAGAATCGTACTTCATAGTGGCCAAGATCAGAAACCTGTTTTTGAAAATGTACTGGGCTTATTATATCCATCTACCTTATTACTTGATGAAATCGGAAGAAGCATTCATACTTCATTCATTCTTCTTGATTGTCTTCACACTGAGTATCTATGCTCTCTTTGCATACTTGCCTTCAAGTCTGTTTCATTTGTTCAATAGGGGTTATTATTATTTGACCGGTGATGATTTCAAGAGTTTGTTGGTGAATTATGGATTCCTAAAGAATTAGTTGGAGGTCGTTGATGGTTGATGATTGAAAGACGGTTTGCATTTACATTTGATTGGGATACACCCTAGTGATTTCATTATTGGATATACGCTCAATAGCGCACTATGTGGTTAGGAATATTTTTGTGTGTTCTTCTTTTTTTTTTCTTTTTTTTGGTTAGAGTTAATGATTACTTATAATACGAACATAGTTTACTTCTGAGAAATGACATCCTACGTAACAAGATATCAATAATGCTAATGTAATTATATATTCATATGGTGAAATCCAGATCATAATCCAAGGAATGATTTCCTCTTACTTGCATGTTCTTCAATTGATTTTCTCATGTTTGAAATAGATCTTGATTTTGAATTCATTATAGAACTTGTTCTTCTTAAACTTAATGATCTTCTTGAATTCTTATGAGATTCATCATGATCTCTACCTCTTTGAAATTCATCTCTTTCACTACTGCCTTCATCTTCATCATCACTGATAATTGCATGAACATGACCTTTTGTATGTGAATGAATATGTCTTTTACTCAAATCCAATTCTTCTAAATCTAAATTCAGTCTTTGTAATTCTAAGGATTTCCTACCTGGATTAGAAGTAATAGTACTTGAGTTTCTCACTGATGATGAAGTAGTCCTTGATTTAGGAACTTTCATTTCACGAACTTTTAATCCGCCATCTGAATCAGTATCAGTATCATCACCATTATTATTACTTGAATTTTCAATTAATCTATCAGTTGAATCATCTTCAAACCTTTCATTTGTTTGAACATCAACCAAATCATCCTTCTTATCTTCAATACTAACGTGTTTACCTAATTTTTTCTTAGGTTTTAATTTTGGTGAAGAGACATCAAGATCTATCATATCTAAGTTTAGTTGTGGTCTTGTTGTTGGTTTGGATTCCAAATCTTGTGGATCAATAAGATTTACTTTCGGAGACACTGAAATCTTTGATTTTGGTAGATTATGAAGTGGGACTAAATGTGGAGGAGGTTGTTGCTGTTGGGATGGTGTTGAAACTTGATGAGTATATGATTGCGATTGGGATCTTGATTGTGGTTGGGAACTCATTATATAATTACCTCCTCGGTTATTGCCACCTTGTGGTGATCTGGAGTAGACCTTCTGTGGTTGTGATAAGTTGGGAGCAGATACATCACTAAAGTGTTGATATGGAATGTGGTTCTGATTTTGGTATTGTTGTTGTGATTGTGACTGTGATTGATAACTTGAGCTTGGAACAAGGTTAACTGATGATGTAGAACCCATCTTATACTGAGCCCATGGATTACCTCCTGATCTTTCAGGCTGTAACAAGTTCTTGACTTCAAGACTGTTACGTTGTGGAAGTTGTTGCTGTTGTAATTGAGATGGTTGTGGTGGTTGGTGGGTAATTGGTTGTGTTTGAGGTTTCTGCTGGACTGGAGAGAATGGATTTCTTGAATTTTGTGGTTTCAATTGAGGTTCTTCTGGAGTGATTATATTCAATGGATTTCTTGATTCAGGTTTCTTTTCAGGAATTGGAATACCTTGTGGTTGTTGAGATTGTTGCAATGGCTGAGGTGGTTGCTCTGTTTGATTATCTTCAAAATCAAATAATGCATCAAAACTGCTCTTCTTTGAAACACCAGGTCTCTTTTGAATTTGAGGTAATGGAGCAACTTGTTCAGGCTGTGATAATTGTTGAGCCTGAGCCTGAGCCTGAGGTTGTTCAAGCTTTGATTGTGGTTGTTCACCGGTTGCGGCAGCATGACGGAAAACACCATTTACGTCAACATCCAATTTATGTTCATGATCACTTGGAATATCAGTCCATGCTTCAGTCTTTGATAGTTTCAAACCAAGATTTTCAGCTTCTCTAGGCAATGATTCAGGTTTCGATTTATTTGATTTGATTGATGGTGTTCTTGAATATTTCGAAGAGTTTGAGTCAATCTTAGTGGATGAAGAAGACAAGACATGGCTATCTTCATCGTCTAGAATCTTTGGATATTTCTGTTCAATGATTTTAGCATCAAGATCCTCTAAATCTGGGAATCTTTCTTCAACGTTATTCAAATCCGGTTCAACTGTGTCTTCTTCGACCCGAATAGTATCCTTATCATCTTTACCTTCTTCTTCTTCTTCATCTTCATCATGTTGCGCTTGATCTCCTAATTTCTTCAAGTCACCATAACTGGATCTCGACGAATGTGCCAACTGGTGTTGTTGTTCATCCAAGTACTTGTCTGATTCTAATTGTTCTGAATTTGGAGATGCTGTGGTCGAGTGTACCCTGGTTGAAGTTTGTATTAGCTGTTGAGATTTCTGAGCTTGTAGTTCTTGTAATTTTCTTTGTTCTTCGAAATACCTCTGTTGTTGTAAATATTGTTGCTGTTGAAGTAACAGTTGCTCTTGTTGTTGATGTTGCTGTTGTAATTGTAGTTGTTCCTGATGTTTATTATAGGCATCAAAATCATACGGACCCAATCCATATATATCTTTGACGGGAACAGGCTTATCAATCATCTTGCAAATCTCATGAATCACTTGATAAACATTTGGTCTTAACTTAGGGTCAACCTGTAACATTATGATGACCAAATTGATTAATTTTGAGGTATACTTCGGCTGTGGAGGAAATTGATAATAACCATGTAAAATCGACAATTCACCCTGTGCTTCAAATGGAGTAGTGTAATACATCAATTTGTAAAGGAAGACACCAAGTGCCCAGACATCCGATTTCTCATCAATTTGAATGCTCTTGTAAAGATCAATCATTTCTGGAGCTCTGTATTGAGGTGTCGTATTATGAATGATATCATTAGCGATATATTGAAATTCATCTTGAGTTGTTGGAGGTTTGATGAAAGTAGAACTGGAACCAAAATCAGCTAGCTTGAAATTACCTTCAGAGTCAATTAAGACATTCTCAATCTTCAAATCTCTATGAATCAATTGAATCGAGTGCATGGCGTAAAGACCGATTGATATCTGATACATGATTTTGGTGATCTGATCAAAACTCAATTTCGTCTTCAAATGTAAGTTCATATAATCTAGCAAACTCTTATTAGGACAATACTCCATCAACAACAAGACCTCATATGTCCCGTCTTGCAATTTCTGAGCATTGGAATCAAACAAACGAACCACGTATTCACATGAAACCAACTTTTGCATAGTGTCGACTTCTCTCCGCAACAGGTTCAAATCCGCTTTGGACTTCACAATGACTCTCTTTAGCACACCAATTTCTTTGCCATCCTCAACCGGTGTGTACTTGACTGTGTAAATGTGGGCGAATCCACCTAGAAGTAGTAGTTAGCATGTGGTTTGTGGGAGCAGGAGCACTGATAGGAGGCCAGATTGGGCCGGAAAACTCACCTTCGGCTAGGTACTTCACAATCTCTGCCTCGTGGTTGCCCACAGCGAGTTTCGTGCCGGGCTCTAGCTTGTTCATTGCGCAGCGAGTGCCGTTTTATGGATGCTCTTTGGTGGGATTTTGGTGGTTTTAGTGCTTTTTATTATGTGGAATTATCGATTTTTGGGAATTTGCACTTAGCGGAGATGACGTAATCCATTGTTAGATGTGACAAACTACGTACTGAGGAATTCATAAGTAATTATGCTATTCATCTATGATTATGTACTTTTGGGGATGCTATTATGCTAACGTTTCATCATTCAGCCAATTCTTCAGCCACCAATTGCGATAATTCGTCGTAAGTGTAAGGAATATAAACGATTTCAGTACCACTTGGGTCCCTTGCCAGAACAGCCATCTTATGCTCTACAAACTCCATCAACATCGTTCGGAAATTCACTTCGTTGGACGTGATAAACTCTTCAACACACAGTCTGAAGAATGTAGGAAATTCCAGACCAAACTTGATGTTTCCTTTCAATGCAGTCACCGAATGAGACACTTGTTTGGACATCAGCTGTTCCTGCATAATATTCAACTGATTAGTGGCCAACACACGGTATAAGGACTTAGAACTATGTGTCAATGAAGACAAAACGTATTTAGCACCATGCGAACCAGCTGACTTTTGTGTCTGGCCAAGCATCAATGGATCACGGAATGAGATTTCGGTAGTGTAGTCTTGATATGTGGTAACATTATGCCAAACGAAATTGAAATTGGATAATCTGGCTGAATCCCATAATAAGGGAGCATTGATGTGATCTAATGACGTGATGAGATGAAATTGTTGAATGGTGGCTAATCTGGAGATATAATCTTGGATTTTCTCATCTCTGAAGGATTCGCCGTCAATATTATGTATCAGTACGATCAATTTAGTGACCTCTGGTTTGTTCTTGTAGAAGTCTACTAAGAAATCAACACATTCACTATTTCTCTTCGGGATCTTTTTGTTTAGGTCAAGCACGTTCAATATCTGATGTAAGATTTCACGGAATTTGACTGCTGGATTGTAACCATTGACAACAACAGCTGGAACATCCATTTGGTTCTGTAAATAGTTCTCAACAAAGTCTAGTAGGAAAGCCCTCTTGGACCCAATACCATAGAAAACCAAATTAAATCCCTGCTTCAGCTCAAACAAACACTGATGAAGTAACTGTTTATATTTCTGCAACAGCTTCTGCTTCTGTTGATGATGTAAAAACCCACTAATTAAGACGAAACTATTGAACTCGTCATAATCTAAATGAGGAGCCTGGACCATTGAATTGTGTGAGGGCTTAATATTTGTGACATGTTGTTCAAAATAACCTTCAGTACCATCTAAAAACAACGCCTTATCATTATATTTCCCGTCAAAGAACTCTTGGTCTACTTTCTCAGTCGGTAGTGGAGTAGGAACAAAATTTGGATCATGAGTTGGTAAATCAAATGGTTTTAGTTGTTTTCTTGGGGTGCTGAATGGTGTTGATTTCACGCTTGATGGCTCATCATTTCTTGACTCAAGGATGATTCGTTCTGCGATTTTAACATTGGCTCTATAGTCTTCATCATTTGGATCTTCATCATTGACTCCATCTTCCAGTAACTTGGAATATAATGTTCTGTTGGCTCTCTTTCGTGCTGATTGGTCTTGTAGTTCCATCTTTCGGAGTTTTCTAGGTGAACCCAAATGGCCTGAACTTGGTGTTTTCGTTGGTGATAGTTCAAGTTTGGAAACAATACCTTTCTTACTTGGTGATGGAGTTTTCGACAACAATAGGACCCCTTCTCTTTGTTTCTTTGGGCTTTGGAATGCATCTGACTGTATTACAAACTCTCTATTTTCAAGACCCTTCTTCTTCCTCATACCAGGTCTTTTGTAACCATACTTTTTAGGTGACGAGAGTGATTCATTCAGGAAGACAAAATTGGTCTTGCTGATATCATCTTCATCATCACCTTCAAGTTTAACTTTTCCATTCTTCTTTGGTAAATCTTCCTTTTTGATATATTTCCTCTTCTTCGGAGATGATGTTTTTCTATTTGGTTTATAACCCAAATCCTCATCAGCAGATTCGAAATCAGATTCATCAAATTCACTATCCGAGAGATCACTCTCAGAATCAACAACTTTCTCAATAACTGCAGTTCCTCTTCTCATTCCCCTCGTGATTGGTCTTCCACTGCTCTCTAATTCCTTCAATCTCTCAGCATCCTCCTCATTCATTTCAATAACACGTTCAGTCAGTTTCTTAATCTTGACACCATCTTCATCAACAATTATTTTCCGCTTGTTCCTTCTTCGCAGAGGTTCAAAGTTACGAACTCCGCATAGTTCCTCGAGATCTCTGACAGTATCTTTTCTGTTTTTCCTTATTATTGCCGCCTCACCGAACCAACTCTTCAGAAATTGGGATTTTTCACTCTCTTGATCTGATTCAGTGGTATTCACAACTACACCATTTTGAACTGACTTGGACTCGATGGTTTGAGCTTTCTGCGGAGACGCTAGTTCCCTAATCGCATTCACCAGATTTGACATATCACAGATCGAAATCCAGATATAAATGAATGAGTTTTGCTTTATAGAGATTCTCCAAAAGCATCTGAAACCCAGAAGTTTCATTTCAGAAAGTCTATGTTACGCGGCTTCCGGGTTACTGTTTCTGGAATTCCGAGGTTGCATGGGTACTACTATTATAAACTTTTTTGACACTAAAATCTGTATCTGAATCACAGTTCAGACAGAAATCCTCCTACGATGTTGTCCTTCTGCCCCAAAAATGCTCCAACATACTTTTGATAACATCAGCGTTCAACGGTATTAACAGACTGAACTGCCCTACTTGTCCCTATGAATTCTCAATCGCAGGTATTGAAATCTATGAAGGAACTACCTAGAAAAGAGATCGATGATGTGTTAAGTGGTGATGTTGCCTGGGACAACGTTGATCAAACCACCACACAATATCCTGTGGAGTTATGTGGAAGGGTTATTTCTTCCAGTTGCAAATTAGATCTGCTGATGAACCGATGACTACTTTCTTGAAATGTACAAAGGGTGGTCATCAATGGAGAGAGAATTAGAAAGGATATCGCTCGTCTTGCATCGTTTTGCATCTGTGTGTTTTAGTGTATAATAGCTGTTTTGGTTTTCTATTAAGAGGGTTTTGTGATTTTTTTGAGTTTTGTGATATTGTTTGATACTTTACAATTTGCATATATAAAAATAATTCGTTTCATTAATTCGTTAATATGTAATAGCTATCAATGAATAGCTTTAAAATGTCCTTTGTTTATTTTCACTTTGATTCCATGGATGATAATAATGGGAAATTGAAGAAGCCAAAGCCTTCATCATCACGAATCTTCTCTTCAATTCTCTTTATCTTTGTTTCATCAAGTCGTGTCTTCTTCTGAACTGGTGATTTCATCATTTGTGCAACAAGAGCATCAATTCTAGCTTCTTTTTGCAATTTTGCTCTAGCTTCATCGTCCAATATTGGCCTTTTCTTAGTCGGTGTCCTGGACAAACGACTGGTATCAGACAACACTGTTGATCCAATCAATTGTGAATCAAAAACCTCAATTTCAACATCATCCACTGTGGTTCCATCACTTGTTAATTCACCAGGAATATCAACAAGTGAGTTATTCACTTGAATTTCACTCTCTATTGGAGCTTCATCAGACACGACTTCAGTTTGACTATTAATCACAATGATATCCTCTTTAGTTGGTGCTGTTGTTAATGGTGGTGGCTTCATAGCATCAAATGACCTTGCAAGGATCCTCTGTTCCCTATTTATATCCATTGCCAACATCTTCAAAGGGTTTTGAGACTGACTGTCATGGCTTTCGTCATCGTCATGATCTTCTCTATAGCTAGCATCTTCTTTGCGAATCAATTCTTTTATTCCGTTCTGAGGGTCTTCATTAATACGTTGTTGATGTCTATATTGGTTCATGCCTTCAAGGTGTTTACTTCTACCATGTAGTTTCAAATACTGGAGATGTTTTCTTTTATCTTCCGAGGTCGCATATTCACCAAATGCTGTATTAATCTCTTGCTGACCTCTGAAGTTGAGTGCAAAGGACTCAATGTTTGACAAACTAGAGTTCAAATCCTTATAGAAGGAACCTTCTGGGTCAAACTTGTTGATAGTTGCTGGTGAGTTTGCAAGAACTGGGGGAGCAGACATGTAAACTTCCAAAGCCTTTATATCATAAATGAAATCATCACCTTTGCAAACCTTGCCAAACTGTCTCTTCATTTGAAAACCAGCATTCCAAGTCAATTCCGATTCAGTCATTGGATAAACCTGTTTAGGCTTGAATAATTCAACAAACTTTCTGCACTCATCATATGAGGAATGTCTGCTGTAGAAATATAAAATTTCATTCTTTAAGTATTTGTCAGAGCCCTTAGGAAGTAAGTAAAGTTTCTCCTCATCTTCTTCATTTTGGTAAACCTTTGAACCATCAGATAATGCGTATAGGAATTTGATGTCTGGCATGTCCTGGATAGGTATTGGAGCAACATAACTCAACAGTGTCTTGATGTCAACATCGATACATGCGTTGACTTTAACCTTAAACTTGATATGACCTGCTCTTGAACACTGTCCAGTGTGTTTACCACAAACGTGATATTTGGATTTTTTACCATTAGTCTCATGTAGGATGTTCTTCAAATGCGGTACAAACTCATAATTTGTATCATTAGAAACTTTGATGGTTCTATTTTTTGTTGCTTGCTCAAAGTGGAAGGTCTCATTAAAGAAATTCCCAGTCTGAACCCAAGCATCTTCAAATCCTAATGTCATATCAGCAAAGAAGAAACCAATCTCATCAGTTGATAGCTCTTTTGGGTATAGGTCCAAGATATATGTCAATAATCTCAACCCTTGGTAGTTGTTCTGCATCTCTATGAATGGTTCTCCACGATACCCATAAGTGGTATCCAAATAAATATTGTCCAAGGTTTTCACATTAACAGTATATGGAAACAATATTGGGTTCCTAGCAATAGAATCAATTCACCAACGCCCAGCACGAATATCAACAGTACACAGTACATTTTTACCAGATGCTTCATCTTCCAATGAAAACATCACTGAACCAGGACAATGATTTGATGGGATCAAACTGACTTTTATGAATCCATTCTTATATGGTATCGTGTGCTTCACGTTGAGTTCTAATGGTGTCAATGAACAAACAGCATGTTTGAATCTGTCATTGGTCTTCAATACTTCCTTTGTGGTTGCTGAACAGTAAATCTTCCTAGCTGGGAAATTCCTCCCTGCAAGACCAGTCAGATGGTCATCATGAGAGTGTGTAAGTAAGTAGAATTCTGGATTTTTGTCTCTGAGATCCGTGAAACCATCGACTGTGAGAGATGTTAGTAAATGAAACAGTTGTCAGAAGTGATGCCGACCTACTTCTTATTCCAGGAAACTCATGGAGGAACCCTTCGAAAGTGTTTCCCTGGCGTTTTTGTTAGCACATTTCTGCAGTCAGCCCACAAACACAAACACTCACAAGCTCAGCCATGACTTCAGGCAGTCTTTTCCTCCTTTATGGTACAAAAACAACAAAAACCTTAATTTTCAAAACACGAAAAATAAAAATGGTGCTCACTGTTTTGGCCCTGATCTATTTTCATAACTACTCTTCTGATACTAATGGATAATGAATGACAAGATGTACTGGAATACGCAGATATGCTAAACGATCAATGTGTAATACTTTTGTAGTCTTATTTCATTATATGTAGCTACCGATCAAAGAAAGCCCCTTCACAACGCACCAACTTGCATCATCACATCCTCAACAACGGCCATAAAGCACATCATTAAGCTTTAATTGCTGATCATCGCTTAATTCGCTTACCTCTTTCGACTTAACTTTGCTCAAATCCAAAATTCTAGAAAAACCAAAGTCAATAAAATATAGCTGCAGGTTTTTCTTTTCATTCACATCCTTAAAAGTTAAATTGTATAATCTCAAATCATCATGTAAAATTCCCAATTCGTAATGCATTTCACATAACTGTTCTATAGCATTTTCAACAACAGCCAGTCTATCTTCAAGTTTAACGGAGGGATCTCTCAAGGATACACCAACATATTGTTGAATCATGTAAAACCCATTATCTGTGAATCCCCATGAAAAGACTTTTGGGGTGTTGATTTTGAACAGTCCCTCTTCTGGGTCCGCTTTCAAATTGTGTTTCTCTATCATGAACAGACAGCAGACCTCTTTGAGAAATGAATCAGAATAACCATATTCCAAATAATCTGAAACCCCACCAGGAAACTTATACCACAAATATGGACTTGACTTGTAAACTAATGGCAAAATTTCTTCTGTGTTATAGAGCTTGAGGATTAAATCTTCACCTGGTGTGCAATTATCATTATAACGAGTCTCCAAATGTTTTCTGAATTCTTCCACTTCTGTTATTTCCTTCTTGATTTCTAAACCTACTTTCACATCCCATATTTTGGCTTCTTCAACGTAAGTGTTGGAGTCTTTTGGCAATAACTTCACTGAACTTAGAAATTTTTCGTAATCAATACTCATAACAGTTGGTGGGAAAATGTAGCTTGATTTGTTATAAGCACCATTATTGGTTATCACTTTGTTGATCGATCTTGGATCAAATTCAATGTCACATCTAGGAGTTGTGAACATAGTAGGAGCTAAACATGGTAAAGATCCTGAAGATGGCAGAGATGGCCAAGGTTCCAAAGATGGATGAGGACTGTCCTCATATGAGGAAGAACCATCAC
>PPMA02000041.1:0-112346 GCA_003707865.2 Komagataea pratensis
ACTATTATTAGGAAACATTTTGACACCCCATTAGTCTATTTCGGATGCATGTGTTCCGAACAGTACGATTAAACGAACTACAACTGAACGATTGTCTGTTGCTCAGAATGTGTATAACCGTCATAACCGTGATGATTCGTTGATTTGATTCTAGGACCTAGTGTTACCGAAAATCATTGAAGTCTGATACCCTTCTCTTAACTTTCTCTTTTTGACTGTTCACTGTTGTGTTTAATTGGGGCATATCCACGAACCCGGGAATATCAATATATATGCGCTTCATCTCTAGTTTGTCTAAACCAGAAGATATAATACATTCTAGGGGTTGGGAGTGTAACATGTTGAAGTGAGCATGAATAGCGAATTATATAGTATTACCGGGTAATACGTGGGACTTTGTATTGCCGGGGAATATAGGTGTTAGTCGAAAATATCAAACAAAACCTGGAGAAATTGATGAAAAATTAACACCAAAAACTCAAATGTTGCCAACTCGAGTTCTCTTCAATCAGATCAAAAACAAAAAGAAAATGGGTGAATGGTTAGCTATTGTCTACGACACACCAGGTGCCAACAGATCTAAGGTCAGAGACCAACATTTGGCTCAAATTCCAGTCAGTGTCCAAACTGGTGAAATGTTGAGTGGTGGTGCTATCTTGAAGAAAGTCGCACAAGAAGGTGAAAAATTGGACTTTGCTGGTTCTGTCTTGACCATTCCTGCTGAATCCAAAGAAGAAGTTTTAGAAATCTTGTCGAAAGATATCTACGCTACGACTGGTGTTTGGGACTTAAACAACACTTTGATCTACCCAATGATCACTGCTGTCAGAGTCGCTAAAGAGATCAAATAACTGGGTTGACGGAGTGTATTATGAGTGTACTATTAATATATAAACATGCATTACTATGGTCTCTCTTCCATAATTCTTCTTTATGTGATTGTTCTTGTTGTGATACCTGTTCTTAGTCAGTTGAAACTTCTCTCTTCTCTCTTTGCAAACATGTTATTGGTTTGATATCTTTTCCTCAAGGTATTTATTTGAGCTTCTTCGGTAGAGCTGAATAACATGTCTCCCCCGTGTAGTGAGTTGCTATGTGAATGGACTTGGAGTTATTCAGGACGTAAGTTTTCCGTTACCAAAATTTCTTCATTTTGGCACAATGCTACGCTCAAACGTACATGTTGTGTATATTGATGAATAAATAACAATAAATAAATAATAAATAAGTAATAGATAGTGA
Source organism: Komagataea pratensis (assembly GCA_003707865.2). Lineage (NCBI taxonomy): Eukaryota > Fungi > Ascomycota > Saccharomycetes > Phaffomycetales > Wickerhamomycetaceae > Komagataea > Komagataea pratensis. The sequence continues at coordinate 1,243 of PPMA02000041.1, forward strand.
ATAAATAAATAAATAGTAACAATCAGCCAACAACGTCTCTAATCAAAGATACTTCTTGGTTGTCTTCTAGGAGCCAAATTGTCAACGTCAATTTTAGTGTCGCCTGGTTCAGCATTGAATGGAGAACCTCTTGGAACGATAGCAACACCACCAATTCTTGGGAATTTCTTATTTTCTGGGTCTTCATTCAAGAACATGACTTCATGAATAGAACGATCATGTTCGATACGTTCATTGTATTGTTCTTGTAATTTATCGATTTGTTCTCTTGGAGTGACATGAATGAATTTGGCAAAGAACGAGACACCATGCTTGTCCTTGTATGTGGAATCAAGGTACAGTACACCAGAACTGATAGTTAGGCCAACGACGAAGAAGATGTATTTTGGATTGTCTAGGAAGTTTTCAACAACTTGTTCTTCGTGGTGATGATCATCGTGGTGTGCACTTCTGATGAATTTTGAGGTGCTGAAAAGACGTGTGGAAAGAGTGGTACGACGCAATGGAGCCAATACAAGTCTCTTAGCGAGAAAGGACATCGTTGTAGGTGTGCTTTTGACGGGCCCCTGTAGTTTGTGTTGATTTCGATTTTGAAAAAGGGAGTTTTATCTAGTGCGTTTTGGTATGAAAAATTGGGAGCGATGGTGTCTCGGAGTTCCGGTTTAATTTTTTTTTTAGTAATCCGGGTAAATGCTTCTGCCTGATTTTCTAGCCTCGGTTTAAAATGTCCTTCTCCAGAAAAGCGCGAAAAGTTGAACTGTTCAGATAAACAATTCAAACAATAACAATAACAATAAAAGCAACACACTACAACTTTCTCATCCACCACTCTCACAATCAATAAGAGATCTTTGCGCGATGTTTGCAAGCATAAGATCCTTTTTCCACACACACAGGAGAAAACTGCTATTTGGAACAACAATCTCAGCAGCCACCCTCTTCTTTCTCCTTCGTTATTTGCATTCCTTATTCATCAATCATCAGAAGAGATTATCAGAAGAAAGATTCAATCGTGAACAAATCCGTAGAAGATTTGAACAGACACAAAAAGATGCACTGTTTACTATCTGGGCCTTAGTTCCTGTTCTAGGTGGGGCTATTGGTGATGGGTTCGCTGTCGAGGGGATCACTGCGGCTTTGAGAGCAAGAAGAAATAAACCATTGGAAGATGTCAGTGTTAGTGGTGTCAGTTCTAGTACACATCAGGGAGAATTAGTTAATGAGTGGTCCAAGAAATCAAAGAATGAACTATGGGAGGAATTGAAGAGTCAAAGTTTGACAAAACTATTAGTGATGCTATATGGTAATGCACTATTGATCGTATTTACAAGATTACAATTGAATATCTTAGCCAGAAGAGAATATCTTGAAGATGCTATGCGTATTGCTTCATCTAAACATGGATTTGGTAACAAGATTGAGATGATTGATAAAGAGAGTAGTAATGCATCATATGTCAATGAACAAGCATATTTATCAATCAGCTGGTGGTTGTTAAATCGTGGGTGGTTAGCATTGAAAGAGAGAGTCAAAGCAGCAGTTGACGAAGTGTTTGAGGAGATAAACCCTCGTGTTGAGCTGACGTTGGATGAGTTTGCTATTCTATTGAATAAGATGCAAAGATTGATTGAAAGAGTCGATGAAAACGGCGACTCATTCATCGGAGGAGTCTTGTTACCGCCTCGCAACTTAGAGAACTTTGTTATGCAGCAAATTCTTGATGATTCAACTATTGAAACCTTGCAGCGTGATTCATCTGACTTGAGATTGTTATTGGATGAAACAAATCAATACATCAATTCATCATCCTCATTGATTGTCTTATCATCATTGATCAACTCAGGAGTAACTACATTCTTAAACAACATTGCATTAGCAAACTCTAGCAAGACACAGGACGGTCAAATCCCACCAAATGAAATCAAATTGAAGTTGGCTGTGTTGTTGGCTAGCTGCTCCAAGGCATCGAATGATTTTAAATCTGGGGAAGGTAACGAATATGTGAATACCATGGACAGTGTGACGGAGTTGGATGAATTGAGTGCCAGTGTGTATTCAAATTTTGAGTGAGCTAATAAGCATGATCAGAGAGTTAGATTCGCAGTTGTAAGTGATTTTGGTTAGACAGTAAATGTGTCACTATCTCTGATTCTGCCCATAGTCAATGATCCTTCTCATTTTCGCGACTTTTTTCTGTGTGGTGGTGCCTATAAAAAGAAAGACAAATCCATCAATTAAATCTACATGTAACTCGACTCCACCTTATCACCAATCAACGAAGGCCAAAAGGACAATGCCACAAGTTACCATAGTTTCCTCAGACGGCGAATCATTCAAAGTCGACCAACAAATCGCAGAACGTTCAGTTTTGATCAAAAACATGATCAGTGATTTGGCTGACCAAAACGAATCAGACGACGAGGACGAAGACTCCTTCTCAGTTCCAGTCCCAAACGTTCGTGCTAGTGTCTTGAAGAAAGTCCTAGACTGGGCCACCCACCACAAAGACACATCTTTCCCAGATGACGAAGATGAAGACACCAGAAAATCTGCTCCAGTTGATGAATGGGATAAGGAATTCTTGAAAGTTGACCAAGAGATGCTATACGAGATTATCCTAGCTGCTAATTACTTGAATATTAGACCTTTGCTAGACGCTGGTTGTAAGGTTGTTGCTGAAATGATTAGAGGGAAATCACCAGAGGAAATCCGCAGAACCTTCAACATTGTGAACGATTTCTCCCCAGAAGAGGAAACCGCAATCAAGAGAGAAAATGAGTGGGCTGAGGACCGTTAGGGTGTTTATATTTTTGTTAATGAACGATATTACTGTTGTACAATTGTAGCGTTTAACGTGCTATTTATATGTGTTTGGTTCTGCTGCCAATTTGTGTTTCACTTGCCATGGTAATCCAAATTTCGGGATATTAAATGGGGGCCCAGTAAGAATGTGTGCTTGATATTAAGCCTATTTACAGTCCCAATTCTCCCTCAAAATGCCCTTCTCCCTCAGAAGAAAGCACAGGCAGATGGAGCGACGCTCGTCCTCAGCATCCACAGAGTCCGCCCAGTCTCCATACACGCCCGTGCACGACCACTCAGACAGCCCGTCGCTTTCCACACCGAGCAGAAGCAACATCTCCAGAAAGAAGAGGAGAGAGGCCATGCACAACGCATCCACCAGCAGCAAGATCCATTTGGAGACACCTCAGATCAGGTCAGTTCGCTCAAGAAGGGGCTCATCGCCTTCCCTCTTCAGACCGAGTCTTGACAACGACAATGTCACAGCCGAAGACTTCACTACCGCCAATGGCACAACCAACACGCTGCCCTCTCAATCTCTACAGATAGAACAACACATGGCCACTCCAGAGTCCACGACACTATCGCACAACAACTCCAGTGGATTCCTCGGTACAATCGTCAACGCAGCACACAATGCCGCTAGCTCCTTGCTCAACTCCAGTTCACAAAAACAGCTTAATGGAGAGATAAAGTCGCACCCTCCCCAGTCACAACCATCTGATTCGAACGATTCTCACCTTGCTGATCAGAATGCTCTTTCATCCAGTTTTCTGCAACACCTGGACTCGCTATTGGGAAGTCATGATGGTAATAATAATGCCAGTAATGGACAGCCAGGCAAGACACAATCTACCACTACTCTCACTAATGGCCAACCAACAGCTGATGACGATTATTATACTGCTGATATTTCATCTAGTAACAACAAGTCCATCTCTGATGTCGTGTTCCAGCCACTCAGAAAGAAACCCATCACCACTATGGGGAAAGGTGAATTAAGGTTAGAAGATTTGGGATTCACTGAGGCAGCTGTTGGTACGCCTCCTTTTGATAGATCCCTGTCTGTCAAAACCATCCAGACTGCTAAAAGTACCAATGATAAGTCCACTCCAGAGATTAAAGTCAGTGAACCAACTCCAATTGAACCGAAACCAGGGGTTGTCGTACCATTAACTAATGAGCTGGCCTCACCAAGACTTACTTTTGAAGATACTGACACGCCTAACAGATCCTCTACTTTCCCACAAATTACACTCGATGAATCAAGACCTTTATCAGTTTCATATGACACTCCAACTCATGAAGATACAGGAACAGTTGTAAAACCAGGCACTTTCAATACCATTGATGATTCTCAGAGTCGTCCAAGATCGCCTTCATCCAGATTGAGAAGATCAGTCTCCCCTATGAGTTTCCTGAAGAACAATAGAGGAAGCACATTAACAACTGGTGATCAATCCACTTTGAAACCCCTAAATCAGGATCTTGGTGTCTCTAATACTGTCCAGTCATTTCAGTCAGATATCTTACATGATGGTGTGCATATTCCATCTTCCAAGAGACAAAATGAGTTTCATCATTTGTTCCGAACTATTCCAAAATATGAAACACTTATTGATGATTTTAGTTGTGCCTTGCAGAGAGAAATTTTAGTTCATGGGAAAATGTATTTGTCTCAACGTCACATCAGTTTTAATTCCAACATCCTTGGTTGGACAACAAACATTACAATTCCATTGAAGGAAGTTATCCAAATAGAAAAGAAAAATATAGCCGGGTTGTTTCCTAATGCTATTGCTGTTAGATCCTTACATCAACGTTATGTTTTTGCTTCATTGCTACAAAGAGATTCAACATTTGCTACTATCTTGAACGTTTGGAGACAAGTTGTCAGAGCAGAACGTGGTGATCTTAGTGATGCTAGTGATCTGAAGAAGATTCATAGCTATGAAACATTTGATGATTATGATGACGAAGATGGTGACGCTACAAGTGTTGAAAATGTTGGTGTTGAGAGTGCTGAGGCTAGTGATATTAGTGATTATGGAAGTGATGATGATGATGATTACGATGATCTTTATGATGTGAATAAACCGGATCATGATCAAATAGGGTCATCTGTCAGTCGTGGAGGTTCCACTCGTGTTGCTTCTGCAGGAGGCGACATTCCTGGTCCCTTGAAACATAAACCTACTGAATTTGAAAGAGATTCTGTTCCTGGTGAGACTAAGATTGTTGAGAGGACTATTGAATCTCCAATTGGTAGAGTTTACAAGCTGTTATTTGGTGATAATGTCTCATTCTTGAAAAGAGTTCTCGAAAAACAGAAGAACCATGATATTACAGACATTCCAATATTCACGAAATCCGATGGTCGTGAATCGAGATCATATTCATATACCAAACCACTAGGTGGTCCTGTTGGTCCTAAAGAAACCGTGTGTCAAGTCGAAGAAATCATTAATCATTCTGACTTCACAAAGTTTGTTGAAGTTCAACAGAAAGTTCAAACACCTGATGTTCCATCTGGTTCTTCATTCATTGTTAACACATTCTTTTATCTGACATGGGATGCCAAAAACTCAACCAAGATCACAATTTTCACATACGTTGAATGGATTGGTAAGAGTTGGATTAAAAGTGCTGTTGAAAAAGGTACTATTAATGGTCAAAGGGAATCACTAAATAGTCTAGTTGATGAAATCGTTGACTCACTTTCATCTGATTCCATCTCTACAAGTACCAAAGAAGAATCTTCATCTGCTCCAACCTCATCATTGCCTTCTATTGGTCCAAAGACTCATGCACCAACAACCGCACCAGCCAAACCACAATCATCAGAAACTCAAGTCTTGGATGACACTGTTCCTGCTCCTTTAGGTACCACTTACTTGCTATTATTTGGTGAAAACGATGCCACATTACAATCCATCTTAACCAAACAAAAGAATTATAAGATAAGTTCCATCCCACCGTTCTCTAACAAAGAGAGATCTTATGAATACACCAAACCAATTAATGCACCAATTGGACCAAAGGAAACAAAATGTCTTGTGAAAGAAACCATTGAAAACATGGATTTAAACCAATACATTCTTGTCAAGCAATCCACACAGACACCTGATGTTCCCTCAGGGAACTCATTCGTTACAGTCACTTCCATTTACTTATCATGGGCTGAAAATAACTCCACTAAGATAACAGTTCTAACTGAAGTTCAATGGAGCGGAAGAAGTTGGATTAAGAGTGCCGTTGAGAAAGGTGCTATCGATGGTCAGAAAGACTCTATGGCTATCTTAGTCACTGAATTGAGGGATGTGATCAGCAAGAGTATGGTTGGTGGCGGTGCTAAGAAACCTAAGAAGAGAAAGAGAGGTAGATCGGCTACCAAATCATCAGAAAAGAAGGTGGAGGAGAAGAGTAAAGAAAAGTCTGGTATTTGGAAGACTGTGATGAGTGTGGCAGATCCTGCATTGAGTATTATTGGCATTGATGCTGAGAAGTTGACGATGTGGAGCGTCTTGAGCTCTATTATTGTTGGGTGGGTTGTCATTTCATGGATTTGGAGCACCCTTTTCAGATCATCACAGTCCTCAAACAATTTAAATTTGAATGATATCAATAAGATTCTAATCAATGGAGAAGAATATCTCGTCATTCCAAAGATTCCTAAGATTATCACCAATGAAGAGCGCAAGAAGGATGCTGAATATGAAATTTGGGAGTGGATTGAACATAGGACGGGGAAGTCTGAAGTTGTCAAGGAACATGAACCATTTGCAAAGAGTCATGATGCTCAAGATTTGAAGTTTATGGTTGATTTGGCTGAAAGACATCTTCAAGCCTTGAGAGCGAGTATATAGGTGGGTTTTGATTGGAAACTCAAGCTTTGTGTGCTTTTGTGCCAATGGTTAAGAAGTCATGGCCTTTGACCCATACTCCTGGTAGGAGCACGAACACTATCAAAAGTTCGCTATTTTCTTGTTCATTGTTATTTATTCTACTTAACTGTTACAAAAGAGTTGTTTTATTTAGTGTATAATTAAGAGAGCTCTACATCTACCTTGGTATACGTTTCCTAGTGTACTCAAAGGATTATTGAAGGTTATCACTGTCGAAAGAGTGGCCCGATCATGCCCCAATTAAACACAACAGTGAACAGTCAAAAAGAGAAAGTCAAGAGAAGGGTATCAGACTTCAATGATTTTCAGTAACACTAGGTCCTAGGATCAAATCAGCGAATCACCACCTCATTCAACCCCCAAAGAACTGCATGGAGTCGCTATTATCTGACTGATCAGTGATCGTGCCAAGGACATTCCATTCCGTTCATTACTGTCTCAAAATGCGAGCCAAATTATACGAAATGTGCAGCGAGAGACCACAATAATAACAAGTGAACTGAGTTGGGCAGTTTATGAGAGAACGATATTCGTTGCTTTGAAAGTATTAGAAGGTTGGTTCACCAAGAAATTCACTCCAATATATCCAAATGGATCACATTTCCGATGATTCAATGAATTTCCACAGACTTGAACTTTTCACTTACCAAATCATAGACACAGATATAGGTCCATGCCCAGAAACACTTTCCAGAAAGCAGCCAATCGCGGGCAGAGTTCTGTGCCCATTGCCCAGACCATCTTTACAAAAAGTGAGTGCCAAATACTGCCGTCCTGGTAATCTCATGACGGTATAAAAGGCACAAATGTGCACCTTTTGTGCTGTCCTCGTTTAACAGGTTTTTGACTTCGCTTCAACAATGGGGTTCTTCAGAAACTGGGTGGGTTATCCTGGTCAGAGAAACGATGTGGTTCACTCTGCCAGAACTATAGAAGACAAAGAAGTCTCTGATCTACTTGATGATGAGAAACAGCATATCAAAGTAACGGTTCAACAGGAAGAAGATGTTAGTTTCAATGGGTTCAAGCCAACTAAATTTGACCAAGGTTTGGATTGGATGGTTTATATCGTTGGTACACAGGCTGCATTCGTGTTAATGTGGATTATTGTTGCATTATGGATCATTCTTGGTGGTGTGTTTGGATATACACAGAATTGGCAGGTTGTTATGCAAGATGGGCAATCTATTCAAACTTATATTTGGGATACGTTCTTAATGAGACAACAATTGATTCAATCATACGAACATAATCTGATATGGGCTGAATTCAGATCAAGAAATGCTACTTTCCGTCGTTTGATTCCCCCTATCTTGAAAAAGAGACCAAAACATCCAAGTATTGATAGTTCTACAATCTCTCCAAACGCCACATACAGTGAAATTGTTGGGGCTTTGAAGTTGCCAGGTGAGGGTTGGTTTGACAAGATAAGTACATTCATCTCATCCTGGTTAGGTTCTGCACCAGTCATTATCATTTATTGGATTGGGATTTTGGTCTGGGTTGGTTGTGGTGCTCTATGGACAGATGCATCAAATGATCCTCCATTCACTGGTGATCGTACTGGTCATAATCCAAAATATCAACAATGGAGTAACTTCTGGCAGTTATGGATCAACACAGCCACTGGTCTTATTTTATTAATCACTTCTGTATGTTTGCAGAATGTCCGTGCTAGACATGACCAATACCTGACTGTTATCCTTGATGGTGTCTTGCGCCTAGATTATGATGTTGAGGCAAGATTGAGGAAACTGACTGGTGATAATGATCCTAACCCAGTGATTTTGATACCTGCTGATAAAAGAACGAGAGCAGTTCGTTGGATTGACTTCTATGGGGATATCATTGGTACAGGTATTGGTGTTATTATTGCGTTTGTGGTCATTATTGTTTGGATTTTGATTGGACATCCCATGGAGTGGAATACCAATTGGTGGTTGATTATCGGTACTTATACCGGGTTGATTGGGTTTTTGGATGGGTTCGTTGTCAGAAACGTATATTATAGAACCACTAAATATGATGAAAGAACTCATGATATCACCAAAGAAGAAGAGAAGCAATTATTTGAAGAAATAGGACTTTTATTCCCAGAACCAGCGATTGAAGAACCAGAAACCAGGGTTCGTCTTATCTCAATAATTGTCAATAATGCATGTTCCAGTGTCTGGGGTGTTGGAATTGGTACCTTTATCATTATTTTACTGATTGTTATTGCAAGTGCTATGAAATGGAGTGAGACTGGTCAGTTGGTTTGTAATACACCAACTATGATCATTGAAGGTTTCTTTCTATTGATTTTGATTCAAGCTCATAATTGGGCTGATGAGCAATTGAGAATCGAAGTGGCTTCCATCTCGATGAGACGACGTTTACTTCATGATTTTGTTCAGAAACTTTGAGCATTGTTTGGCTTAAATATCATTCATTTTTTTTCCTTTAACTAATGTCTATTCTAAGGGGAAGGACATTTCTTGAGAAATCAAGAAATCAGAAAATAAATCAATAATTTACATAAGTGTTGTAGTAAATTTCTGTTTTTTCTTGAATCAGGTAGTAATTGAATCATCCCTAAAAGAGCTTGGTCCCTTGTTTCAAGCATGTGGCTATTCTCAGTAATTTTCGCGTGAAGAAAAAAGTGCTCTCTTAAACGGGCCGAAATGTATCTAATTTCTTTGATTACTGTAAACAGTACGATTGAATTCCTGTGTTTGAACTTTGTATCTGGAATAATGTTGTACCATGAACCCTATTACCTTGAATCTTGATATGTCAATTATTGTAGAATAGTGGTCATGATAATCAGATGCTACAGACTGTTTTGGGTTCAACATGAGCACCCTGAAGTCTGGGTGTCTGGGTGTCTCTAACAAAAACACGCCGTAATTTCAAAGGCCAAACAGAACAATATCTACTCTTCACAGCACCTTCAGGCCGCTCTATTCTGGCATAAAATGGCTTCATCCACGGGTTCCAGCAAGGACGAACACATTGGGGGTCTCAAGCAGCGAATATCTGATGGAAACGCTACTCCAGCTGTTTCAATTGAGCATGAATTATCAGAAAAGGCAGAACCTGCATCTCCATCATTTCCATCTCAATTATGCCAACTGCTCACCACATTAGAACCATTCGTTGCACCACTCTTATTCACAGTACTGTCATTATATGTGCGTCTGTATTATGAACCTGAGAGACTGGTCTGGTATGAACCTCGTTTCAGTGAACATGGTTGGCACTACATCAAGCATGAATTCTATTTTGATGTCCAACCGCCATTAGGACAGATGCTTATGACTTTAAGTGAATACATCGCTGGTTTCGATGGTGATTTAGGATTCAACTCCGAATTTTCAACTTGTGATTTCAAGAGAATGAGAATCTTTAATGCTGTGTTCGGTGCACTTTGTGTCCCAGTTACCTTCTTCTTTCTTAAAGGTCAATTCAAAAGATCGATCGCGTATTTATTGACTTTGATGTTTACTTTGGAAACTTCATACCTTGCTTTAGATAAATTCAACCCATTGGATTCTATTTTCTTATTCTTCACTGCTACTACTTTCTTGACTATGAGTCAAGTTGAGAACTTAAGAATGGCTAAGAGAGAATTTACTTTTCAATGGTACTTATGGATGTTCTTGTTTGGTGTCTCTATTGGCTGTGCCTGTTCAGTGAATTGGGCCAGTCTTTCTATCGCAGTTCCCGTTGGTGCTTCTACCATCCAAGATTTATGTGGGAAGTTGTTCGATTCCGAGATCAGTTGGTCTAAATATGCTAAACACTGGAGTGTCAGAATCTTATCATTGATATTTGTTCCTTTCACCATCTACTTGATTTGTTTCAAGATCCATTTCAGTCTACTATACAAATCAGGTACTGGTGATTTCTACACTTCTTTATTATTTCAAGCCAACCTGGAAAACAACAATATCAAATCTTCACCAAGAGATATCTTATACGGTTCTGAAGTCACCATTAAATCTCAAGGTTTTCCATTCTTATTATTTTCACATGTTCACAGATACCCAGAAGGTTCAAACCAACAACAGGTTATGGGTTATGGACACTCTGATGGTAACAACAAATGGATCTTTAAATACTCAAGAAGATCCAAAAAGACACTTCCAAAGAATGATACCACTCCTGTTCTAGATGGTGATATTGTTAGAATTGTACATAAAGATACTGTAGTCAACTTACACTCTGATAACATCCCGGGTCATGTGTCTAAACAATTCAAAGAAGTCACCGGTTATGGTAATGAAAAGATTGATGATACTAAAGATGATTGGGAAATCGAAATCGTTGAACAATTACCATCAAGAAACAGCTCATATCCAATTGAAAACTCCAGTTTATTACATCCATTATCTACCTCTTTCAGATTGAAACATATTGATCTAGGCTGTTATTTAGCCACCACAGGTAAATTCTACCCGGAATGGGGTTTCGGACAAAGTGAAATCATTTGTAAACCATCATGGTCTAAATTAGATAAATCCACATGGTGGAACATTGAACATCACAAGAATCCAATCTTAGAAATTGATGAAACCTACGTTCCACCAAAATCCAACTTCTGGTCAGATTTCATTTCTATCAACTTCGTTGTCGCTATGGCTGCTCCAGAATTATTTCCAGAATTAATTATAGGCGCTGGTGAATTTTATCGATTAGCTTTCGAATGGTGGCAAGGGCCAACCTTAGACGTGGGTTTAAGAATCTGTGCTTGGGGTGCTCGTGAAGTTAGATATTTCTCGATTGGTAACGTCCCTTGGCTATGGTTACAGTTCTGTTTGCCTTACTTGTTGAAATTCCGAAGGCTAACTTTGGATTGGAAATCAACTAATATTTACGAGTTCTTGATCAAGAATGCTTGTCCATTTTTTAGTCGGTTGATCATTCACTTTGCATTTCTCCCTGTCATGACTCGTATTACTTTTGTCTATGTGGTGTTCCACTCTTCATCACTATATGTTCCACATTTATTCACTGTCATTTATTTCTCTGGTCGTATTTTAGAGTCTGTTTTATCACACGTTCATTGCAAATACAGTGAGAACGGTATCGCAATTGTGTTTTTTGTCGCCATGGTTGGAACTTGGCACTATTTTGGACCATTTCGTGATGTTATGGATCATTTAGGCCTGTACAAAGATAGATATTGAATTACAATATATTATGTATGTTTAACCGTAAATTTATAGCTGCATAAACACCTGGGTCTTCCTCCTTTTTCCTAAGCCAACTTGAGTGGATGTGCTTCTGTGTTATAGACATACACATCCAAACTCCAAACGGAAACATCTTCAAACAACAAATAGAAATACTTCAATGTTTCACTAATCCAGAAATTCTCCAAAATGTCATCGAAATTCTCATTCAAGTTCTCCTTCAGTTCAACATCACTAACACCGTCTAATCCTTCATCTCTCTTCTCCCTGTTACCTGTTCTGTGAGCACTCAAGTCTCTAATCTTTCTGATATCCATAATAGAGGCAAACTCTCCATTGGTAGTGGTGCAATACTTCTCAATATTTTCCCACATTTCCCAACCCATTTCTCTCCATTTCTTATCACCAGTGATTCTATACATGTAGAAAACTGATTCAATGGTTTCTGGTCTCAAGATATATTCGGTATCAATCTTGTTCAACCAATTAGCTTGACCTATAAGTCATTATACATTTTTTGTTAGAGAGTTTTTTAGAGTACTTCCGATATGAGGGTTTGAAGTTTGTTGATGTATAGCCATATCTTTGGTCGAACTTCGAAGGTCAACGAATAGACCAATTTCCAAGTGAAGTAGTAACAGTTGATGTTGACAATGAACTAAAGGCTACCCTACCCGGATCTTCAAAAATTAAATTCGCGAGCTCATCTCTTTTTTTTCTGTAAAAGAAGATTCTGCAGCTGAAAAGTTATTTAGTTACTGCAACAGAAGTATCGTCACAGATGGCTAGAACTAACAGAGAGATCCTTACCGGTGGTAAGAAGTATTCTCACAATAAGGCAAAGAAGCATGCCGTTGAGGAGGTTGTTTTTGATAAGGATTCCAGACAGTGAGTGCCAATTACCCTTACATTAGTAGGATTAATTCATTACAGAGTACTAACTAACTGAAGGGAATATCTAACTGGTTTCCACAAGAGAAAAGTCGAAAGACAGAAGAAAGCTAAAGAGTTTCATGAAGAACAAGCTCGTCTTTCAAAGATTGAAGAGCGTAAGCAGATAAAGCTACAGAAACAAGAAGAATTGTTGGCACAGATGAAGAAATATGAAGAAAACTTGAAAGAGTTGAGTGGTGTTGTTGAGCATAGTGGTGATGAAAAGGATGATGATGATGAAGAAGAGAAAGAGGAAAAGACAGAAGAAAAGAACGAAGAAAAGAATGAAGATCAAGCATTTGAAGAATGGGAAGGTTTCGAAGATGATAAACCAAAGGGTATACTCAAGAAACAGACGTTTAAAACCAATGATGATGAGACTGAAGTGATAATCGAAGACATCTCCAATCAAGACATTGAAGAGATTGCTAGAGCTAACTATGTGAACTTAGCCAAGTCACAAGAGGTCTTGGAAGAAAGTATACAGAGGGCAAAAGAATACGCTGCTATTGGTTCTGCACCAAAGAAGAGAAAGAAGAAATTTAGATATTTGACTAAAAGTGAACGTAGATCAAATAATAGAAAAAGAAAATAGAATCATTCTGATTTTTCTTGATTGCATGTATAATTATATAAGGTAATGTATTTTTTTTCATATTAACTTTCATGATAAGTTGACAATTCAAATTGATCCACCTTAGTGAAATCGGAATCTAATTTGATCAAGATCCATAAAAATCTTCTAAAAACTTCCAACGTTTGTAGAATGAATAATCCAATCTCAAGATTCAATATATCAAAGTTCATATACCTTAAAATCCAATTGAACCTTATTAGAAAATTGATACCAATAATGATGTAATAGATGTATTCTTGATCATGGAACACAGATAATACCGGTCTCAAATTAATAGTCTTGAAGTTTCTGTTATATAGATTTTTCAGGAAGTTGAATTCCCAATCAATGGTTAAATCCCAGATGAATGAATAAACAGCAGCTACCAATTGCAAGAAAAATAATACATCAAGACGTTCTGTTATCAGTGAAGTCAAGATGATTAACGCATTAATTGAGTATTTCCCCAAATTCCACAATTGGGTCTTATTTCCATTGAGCTTGTACTCATAGAAACATTGGGCCATTCTAATAACAACAGGATAAGCGAGCACTAAATGTCCCAAGTTCCAGAAGTCTCCAAACGATCTGTTGATCATGATTTTGTTATCCACCTGATAAGTGGTCTTCAAATTGAACAGGTGAAGGACATAGATTAAGAAGTCCACTGAAATCTTCGAATACGATAATAACGAATCGCTTAGCAAAATGTCATTTGTTCTGATGCTCAAGTCTATCTTACATTGAAGGATTCTTCTAAATGTCTGCTGGAACCTTGTTGAAAATGACCAAAATATGAACACAATCGTCAGCAACGGGATGAAGTCAATGAAACTCACGGAGTCTTCTGTCTTGGTTCTGAATAGCCCATAGAGTAAGTATGCAACAACAGACACGATGCTCACTGTCTCACAGATCAACACATGGTTTTTTGTGAATGATTGTTGATGCGGATATTTCAACAACGTCGACAGACTCAAGTTGGCTCTTTCCAGTGTCCGTAGCACAATAAACCACATCCAACAGCCGAAGTTCAGTAGGAAGACAACTCTGAATGGAAGCGGCAGGACTCTGTCAAAGAGTTCGTCGGAAATGGGCATCGTGAAGAGTTGAATTGATGTGGAAGTTCGTAAAATAACGCACGCAAGTGAAACAGAAAGCTACACGTAAATCAAAAAGGTAAACAAACCGAAAATTAAACATCAACAATAAAAAAAAAATTCATTACCATAGCATAGCCTCCAGTATACAACTATTCCGAGTTATCGAGTCCAATCTCTTTGAAAATAACACTTATCTGCTCTGATCTCTGTGTGGCTATCGTCTGGATCAATTCAAGTGCGGTGTCTTTCAATTCGTTGTACTTCTTTAATTTTTGGATGTGGTCATTGAGCACTTGTTGATAGTCAAAATCACCAGCATCTTCGAGTTCTTTATTGATGGCGAGGAGCTCTTTCTCTTTGAGCGCTATCCTGGAGAGTATCTGATCTCTCGTGGACATCACAGCGGTATTGGTGAAGAGAACTCGTTTGGTTTACGCGTTTATGTGGAAGAAAGAGAAGAAATCAAACATTGACTGAAAAGTCACACAAAAAAACAAAAATCACAAAAAACTTGTGTTTCTACACAAGTCCAACTAGTTTTCAACAAAACAGTTCAGTTTCATTTCAACAATTCCCTTTCCAGAACTCCCAATATGATACCACACAACAAAAACCAACCTCAGAATTTTCAGTGTGTTTGGCGAAGTCGATTCGATCATGGTAAAAAAACGATAATCTGCTTGGGGCGACGTTATTCATCATCGTTGTTCGTTGTTTGTGTCATCTGAACCTGGTTGGAAAAGTCGACAATGTCACTGCATTCTCGTGTTTTGCAAGAAACTAGTAATCGTGATATTTCAACTGGTAACCTTCTATTAGTTACTAAAAAGTTGTATCAAAGAAGAAAAATGTTTCGCAGAAGGAAAATTTTTTTAACTGCTATTTGGAGATGTCTGGGTGTTTCGTTTTAGTTAGGGCATGACAAGATTCATAACCGGTTTAGTATTATTGACTATGATGATGATATAAGTCATCTTCCAACTCGTGTAAAAGCGTGTTTGCTGCTTTGGTTTTACTTTGCATCTGAGGGCAATGACAGACAATCCCAGAGTTGTTTTCATTGAAATCAATAACTCAAAATTCACACTGAAGGATCTTTCACAATTCCTGTCGCCATCAGATTCAATCAACTCAAGATTATCGGTGATTTCACACATTGATTGCAACTGTTTCTTTGCTCAGGTGGAGAGAAACAGACTTGGTTTGAAGATAGAGGATCCGTTAGTTTGTGTGCAATGGCACTCGTTGATTGCTGTGTCTTATTCTGCTAGGGCGTTTGGTATAAGCAGGATGGATAAGTTGGGGGATGCAAAGCAGAAGTGTCCTAATTTGATACCCGTCCACACTGCTGTATTCAAGAAGGAGAATGATTATTGGGAATATATGGACAATCAACCGTTCCCAAATGCTGAAGATCACAAAGTGTCTTTGGATCCATACAGAAGAGCAAGTGCAAAGATTTTGAAACTATTGAAAAGTATAACTAAGAGTGTTCAGAAGGCAAGTGTTGATGAGTGGTATATCAACTTGAATGAGCTAGTTTACATCAGACTAACAGAGTTACTGCCTAACTTTAATATTGATTCACTTGATAAAGATGATCCATTACCAGATATCAAACCAATGAAATTAGAAATGAAAGGCTTGCTATATGCATATAATTCCGAAGTTGATAAGGTTACAGATTACGATGATCTGTTTATAGTGCTAGGTGGGATAATAATGAATGAAGTACGTGAAATGGTCTTTGAGAAACTGCGATACCAAACTTCGTGTGGTGTCTCCAACAATATGAAAATGGCTAAACTTCTATCAGATTTCAAGAAACCTGATGCACAAACGATTTTGCTGAACTACAAGATACCGGATTTTCTTGAAAACTTCAAGTTGAGTGACATCAATTCATTCGGTGGTAAAGCAGGTGCTCACTTGATGGAAAACATATTTGGCGATCAATCAGTTGCTTCAATAGCTAGACAGTTTGATCTCCTTACAATTCAAAAGGCCGTCAAGGATGAGAAGTTAGCATCAAAGATCCACAAAATTATTAACGGTCAGTACAAAGAACCATTCAACATGGACAGAAACGTAACAAAATCAATAGGGACCTCAAAGAATTTACATTTTGGTAAGAACGGTGAATCCTTTGATAGATTGAAACAATGGCTCAACATATTTGCAATCGATATCAAACAAAGACTAATGGAATACAACAATGAACTAGACAAACTGAGCATGAAACCCAAGATTATCACACTACGAGTTCGTTCCAAATATGGTCCCTCAGCAGTATCAAAATCAACACCACTGAAGTTTCAAATGGATGCTGATATGAACAAGATTTTTTATGCAAGAGCGTTAGAACTATTGAAGGATTTGGAAGTTAGTTTTGAATACCCGGTTATCAATATTAGTTTGGCAGCTTCCAGTTTTGAATTGATTTCGAAGGAAGAACAAAGTATTGTTCACATGTTCAAACATGTTGAAGGTGGGAATAGTGGTGGTTTGACTGAAGCAGATATGAAGTATGTTAATACTGGGAAGATGAAAGAATCAGTAAAAGGTGGAAGTACAAGTAAGGTGAATATCTTGAGCATGTTCAAGAGTTATCCAAAGGTGGACGATGAGGTTCCGTCTGGGCGTAAGGTAGTAGTAGAGATTGATGACAAGGATCAAGAAATGCCCAAAACAGTTGAACCAAATGAGCTTGATGAGAGTTGGTTCTCTGATGGAGATAATGATGATACCAAGGAAGAAACAGACGCTGTCACCTATCAGAATCAAACCTCTTCTCCACCTCCACCTCCACCAGTGCCCGTTGAAATGACTGACGTGTCCAAACAAGAAAGTCCCAAGATTCCACATTTAACCAACGATTCAACACTTCCTGACTCCTCAGAGCCAGATATTATGAACAATTACGAATACTTCAATGACGCCATGAGTTGCAAGATATGCAACACAACAATTGAAGATATCATTGAACACAACGATTATCATTTCGCATTGAGGCTGAACGAAGAGATGAATATAGACCATAGAAATCAAACGAATCAAAGAAACCAAGAGACCACTAGATTAGTTTCCCTACCATTGAGGTCACAGAAGAAGAAGGCCAGCGGGGGAACGGGAAAGAGTAAGAAGAGGAAAGGTAATGATAGACAGTCCAAGTTACCATTCTAGACTGTGGACCAGTTATGTATGGTATTTATTTATAGAAGATATTTTGGTCTCGTGGTCGGATCTCTGATACATCTGAGGTCCATGTTGACAATATGAAGTGGTTAAGAAGTCATGACGTTTGACACATAACATTGGGGCCTGGGCATTGATAATTTGATGGACTTGGAAACGATTTCGAAGCCCGTCTGCTTACGGAATGAAAACTGTATATCTCTCTAAGATCGCTAACAATTTGTTTATCCGTAAGTCCAGTTTGGCTCTTAATTGTGGCTAATTTACGCTAGTGATTGTGGTATTTTAAGGTTGATACGGTTGAGAATCCACACTTGGGCAGTATATCCACAGTTTTAGCAGTAGTAGTATAAATAGACACAAAAGTATGGGACAACGATACTTATCCAGTTCCAATAAACCAAAGGATCGATAATGGCGGTTTCAACTCCTAAGACGCCTAGATCAGTTGCCGTTATCGGTGGTGGTGCTTCCGGAGCCATCATCTTAGATTCCTTGAGGAAAGAAAACAGATTCAGGAAGATCAAATTATTCGAAAGAAGGGATAAGTTAGGCGGTGTATGGGTCCTTGATAAGAAACCTCAAAAATTGAATATTCCTCCAGGTTTGACTGAGTTGGAATTGGATCCTGCTTTGAGAACTCCATTTGAAGAAGTTGATGAAGATGGGAATCAGGTTGTTACGGATGAAAAGGTCTTGAGACCAAGATCAAGTCAGGAGAGATATGTTCATACTGCTTCTTATGAAGATCTAAGAACCAATATCCCTGAGCGATTGATGAGTTATTCTGATAAGAAAAGTTGGGAGATTAGTGATGGGGTCAAGAAGAAGAATGCTAATGATGAGTTAGGATTTAGTGGTGATTGGGTTCAAAAGTATATCGAACGTTATTTGAACAGAAATCTTGAATACATTGAATACAGAACTACTGTTGAGTCGGTCACTAAAGACTACAATGATCCTAACTCTCAATTTGAACTGACGTTAAGAAAGGAAACTAAGGAAGAGAATAAAGATGGCGAAAATCTTGACCTTTGGTATCGTGAAAAGTTTGATGCTGTGATTGTTGCAACTGGTCACTATCATATCCCTTTCATTCCTGAAGTTCCTGGATTGAGTGAAGTATATCATCGTTATCCTAGTAAGATCAGACATTCCAAAACATTTAGAGCTGGTGATGAATTCAAAGACAAGACCGTCATTGTGGTTGGTACAAGAGCTTCTGGAGTAGATATTGTCCAAATTGCGACTGATAGGGGTGTAAAGAAAATATATCAGTCGAAGAGAACTAAGGAAAATGTATTTCGTTGGAAACAAAGTGAAAATAATGAGATTGTTCCTAAGATCAGTCGTTATGAATTGCGTAATAACAAAGAGGTATTCGTTCATTTTGAAGATGGCACTGTTGTTGAGAACCCTGACGAGATCATCTATGCTACTGGATTTAGATATTCATTCCCATTCTTGAGAAAGCAATATCCTAACTTTACTACTGGTTATATTATCCCAGATCTGTATCAACATACATTCTACATCAAAGACCCATACTTATCAATCGTTGGTATTCCAACTGATGCAATCTCATTCAGAGCCTTTGAATACCAAGCCGTCTTGATTGCTAGATTCCTTGCTGATAAGGTTGAGCTACCAGTCTTAGACGTACAGTTACAATGGGCACTGGCTCGCTATTATAACAAAGGAAATTCAAGAGCTTATCATACAATCGATGTTGAAGGAAAGTTCGAATACTTAGAGACATTGGCCAGGTTAGGTGGTGGTACTGCACCAATTGGTGGGTCAGGTCGTCCATTTCCTGAGTTCAGTGAAGAAGATCGTGAGTTGTTTGCTGCACATCGTCAAAAATTCAAAGAGTTCTTCGCTGAAGCTGGTGCACCGATCGATAAAGTTAAGGTTTCATTTTAGGTTTGTGTGTCGAACTCTGAACTTACGTGTGAGTTTATCTCTTTGAACCAATTAGCCGCTGAGTTTGTATAGAAAAATACTCACAGTTTGCTTCTTTTACTTTTACTATTCTCTTTTTGTGGTCGACAGCTACGATGGCTCCAAACAGGATGTTTTATGTGAGTTTGTGCCACTTTCCTCGCTTCTGATTGGCTGCTAACACTCCCAGGACTCACATACAAACCAGGTCCAAAAAACCTGCACAAATTGCCACAAAACGAAGCCAACCGCCGACTTTCGTCTAAAACTAAGCAAGAAACCAGACCAAAATGCCATTGAGAACGGAACTTTTCTTCTGATGGCTGATCAGTTCAACAATCTCTGCAACATTTGTCATTTCAAACAGCTGTTTCGTTTGCAGAATCTTAATGGTATCATGAAGTATTCTGGATTGCAGGAATTTGATAGACAGAGCACAAAACTGCTTTTCTTGAAAGAGATTGTTGCATCAAATGCCAGCGTAAATAGAGAATATGATGGGGATGATGGTGAGATAGATACTGTTTACGTTGAGTTTGAAGGGGATCTGAGGGAATGGTTTGGCCCAAGATTTGATTTGAACAATGAAAGTCATATCAAAGCTATGTTGAGTGAGACAATGGTTAAAGAAGACATCAGTGAAGAAACGATTCCAGAAAGTGACATTACCGCTTTTGAGAGAAGCATGGCAAATGACTTGATGTTTTTCAATCAGATTTATAATGATTCCTCCTCAACATTGGTCTTGGAAGACCTTGAACCTCAGAACGAGATTAAGTTCAAAGATAATTTAACCAATGATGATATCAAGAACTTAAGCAAGTTAATTAACAAGAAAATAGTCTCCGTCATCCAGAAACGTACAGGCTATAGATTTATAACCAGTAATGCCTCCAAGTCCAAGTCACAACCAACTTATTATAAGAAATTCATTTGCCATGGTGACAGAATTCGTGGAAAAGGACATGGGAGTGGAGAATGTGAAGATAGTTTGATTAGAGTGACCTACTATGAAAACTCGCATTATTTAAGGGTAGTCTACAAGCATCAGGGTCACTCAAGATATTTCAAATAATTGGTGGTCATTTCGGGTACGATGGTGAGGAACTTGTACTCTTCCAATAATTATAAGCGGCCGGTTGTTATACTTGGAATAGATGTTGTTGGGAGTTGAGGGTAGCTTGAATATATGGTTTTTTGCAGAAGTAAGTATGATACCCTAATATATTGTTTCAAATGATTCCTAAAAAGTAATTCCCTGTTAAAACAAGATTTACATGCCTTCAGGAGTGATAGGTTGATGCTAACTGATTATAAACTTGAATACAGGTATACGCTGCAAAAGGGGACACCGTGTCACCAAGTGTTTTTTTGACAGCAGTCAGTATTAAATTGCATTAATTAAATGTCTCCTGAACTCAGCTGTTATGTATATAGTTGAATCATGCAACTTTCTCGGTTCAAGAACATCCGAAAATATAAAAACGTGACATTCACGTGACCGTCGGTGTCAATCCGCCGTCCTTGTGTTTTTCTGACAGGGTTTACTATCTCGAGTTTTATTTTTATTTTCTAAAAAATATCATGAGTTGATTTCCAGTGAAAAATTTCTGAAAGAAGACTTATTCGATAGTGGGTGTCTCCAAGAGTTTTTTTACAGTCAGAAATACAATGCTTTTGTACAGAAAGTTTTGTAGTAGTATAAAGAAGCGAAGTACTAGCATTGTAGAGCGAATTGAATGCGAAATCAGTAATTCAACTACTTGAACGAGACTTTAAGGGGACGTATATTTTTCACTCTGACCTTTGCACTACTTGAATGTTCAGTTTTGGAGAATTCTTCGCAAGTTTGAAGTTTGAACTCTTTGACTAAAGTAGTGTATGGTAATACAGTATTTTCGACTTCTTGCAGTGTTTGCAACGCAGTTACATGTGTTTTTCTTTTTGTTCAACAACTGCAAGTTCAATAATTCAAGCGTCTTGACCTTCACTAAGTTGATTTTGAATATGTCAATAGTGAATTGTGATGAGAATTGAAATTCTTTAGACGCACTGAGATGGAGAATTATAAACAAACATCTCGAACTTTATGTAGTTAAATCGCAAACCTTCAGTTAAGCTTTGTTTATACTAGCAACACCAGACTGAATTTCTGAACCAAATCAAAGAAAGATCACGCCCAAATTGGTTTACCACAACACGAACGTAGCCTAGAACATTATCCTTTTACACAAACACGGTGCTGTACATCTGCGTGTATTCAGACCTCGATGAGTCAAGACTTAAAATCAGAAGTTCGTTACGTGCTGTGCCTGCCAAATGCTAAACTGAAGCTGTTCATACACAGGCCATCAGGCAAACGAGATTCAAAGCGATTCAGTCTAACACAATACAAGAAACTCGATTTCAAATGATAAACCTCTTAAGATTCTTTAGCTTATGAGTTACTGAGAGTTGCCGTTACAAACCCAATTACCAGCTCAATAGGCTACATCTTCTGAGTTCTACACAAAAATGGGTTCTACTTGAGGCGAAACGCGTAATCAGAGTTCATCCATCGATGCCGATCGGCGAAGTTTAAAGTTTGTCACATTCTGAGACGCGTGAAGTTGCATATTCACCATATACCGAATCTCAGATCGCAGCTTTGTCTCCTTTCTTACAATGACAAGACCCATACGCTCCATCAACGTTGCTTTCTTTGTAGTTACTGTTGGAAGAGATTTGATGTTATTTGATATATAGAGTTTACAAGCTTGGCTTAACAAATGTCACGTCGTTGTCTCTGGATCAGGAAATCGTTGATCAGGAATCTGACAAGTTGAATATGGATTCTGTTTTCAACCTTATGATTACCTTACCAAAAACAAATGACCACGAAAAGTATAAAAGGAGCTGAAGTTTCCCGTTCTCATCCTCTTCAATTGTCTTTCTTGATATCAACATCCAAACTACAAGTACTTTAGCAATGGTTTCCTTCACTCGCTTTTCCTCCACCATTGTTGTCGCTGCTTTATTAGCCACTCAAGTCCAAGCTCAATTCAACTCTTATTTAAGTGATGATATCCTATCAACTAGTTCTGAGTTTGAATTACCAAGTGGGTACCCAACCGAACCAATCTTATCTGGTGCTAACGAAAATGGTCAACCACAATGGACTTTATTAGTTCCAGGTATCTTGGGTCCATGGACTGAAGTCACTTTAGATTTAACTAAAAGTGGTCCATTTGAACACACCAATGCTGCTGCTTTCTTAGACGGTGAAGATTTTCCAGCTGCTATTGTTGAATTAACTCCTGATAACATCACTGTTACTTTGACTGAAGCCATTGAAATCTTATCGATCTTCTCCATCTCATACGGTGGTGAATTTACTGCCCCAGGTTCTGCCACTTCAAAAGGTCGTTTGGTCGTCACTACTCCAGATGAAGAAGAAACCTTAGCCAAACGTGCTGAACTAGCTTGGGAATTCGAAAACACTGTTGAATCAAACGCTGATTCATTCCCGGACTCAGACTCATCTGCTTCTTCTCCTAACCATTCCATTTCAACTATCAGCACTACTGAAAATGACCAATCCACCACTGTCGTTACCATCACTTCATGCTCAGCCAATGTCTGCTCTGAGGAAGAAGCCACCACTGGTGTCACTGTTGTTACTGAAACGATTGAAGGTGAAG
Source organism: Komagataea pratensis (assembly GCA_003707865.2). Taxonomy (NCBI): domain Eukaryota; kingdom Fungi; phylum Ascomycota; class Saccharomycetes; order Phaffomycetales; family Wickerhamomycetaceae; genus Komagataea; species Komagataea pratensis. The sequence goes on from PPMA02000041.1 coordinate 24,595, forward strand.
TCACCATATACACTACTTACTGTTCAATCATTGAAGAAATTACAACTGTTGAACATGACAAGACCATTATTGTTACCATCACTTCTTGTGAAGAGAACAAATGCGTTGAAAAGACAGCTACTAAGAAAGAAGAAAAAGAAACTAAAACCAAGACTGTTGAAACCACCTCTGAAGGTAAACATACTGTTCATGAAACCACTGAAGTTGTTGTTGTCACCAAAGATGTTGACCATGGTAAAGAGACTGCTACTGTTACTCCAACCGTTGTTCCAACGGAAGCTCCAAAGACTACTAGTACTAAACCTGCCATCTCTACTTTTGAAGGTGCTGCTCAAAGACTAGCAATTGGTTCTTCTTTCGTTGCCTTTGTTTTCCGTTTAATATTCATCTAAGTGTAGTACACTTATGATTAGTTTCTTTGTTTTCCTTAACTGCTGTGCAGTTTTATGAAGTGTTCATCCATCATTTGTTCTTTAATACGTATCATCAGGCACAGATCATAGGAGTTCGCCAGGTTCCTAATGTTGTTTATGGCCATCAAATTTCAACTTCGATTGTGTGAGTGTACTCTTAGTTAATAATTTGATCAATTTAATTCGTTGGCTGATCTTTTGTTTGTAGTATGGATGGTTATTATTAGTATCTTAACTCGTATTACTGAATAAGTTCGAGGGACCCACTCAATTATGAACTCAATAGCATGTTGGAAGTTCGTGATCACTGACCATTCTGTCTCACAATTAGACACGCCATGAACCTCAACCATTGTGGCTTATGCCCTGAAGCGACCAACGCTGATCATTTTGAACTCTATCAAGAACTTATTGGCAGCACATTGAGATCAAAAACACCATGTTTGGAAGTTAGACCTTCAAAGGTTGAAACTTAAAAGTTAACTACTGTTAAGGGTCCCCCGATTTGGCGCAAGGATCCGCGAAACATTTTATGCAAGTAAATGCAGTAACTAAACCATATCTAGACCTGGTCGTTCAGTTTTTGGTTCAAAATGTTTAATAGGGATTTTCCCCAATTGTCCATTGTATATATATGCATCTGTTTTTGTTATTGTACATACTGCTTAGTTAACGAACTAATGAAGGGGTATGCAACATTTTTGTGGCGGGTCAAACACTCAATACCGTACTGGTTTGTAGCTTAGTATCATCAAACCTTCAGATTTTAGTTTAATGATTTTTGACTCACTTCAATAGCCAAAATAGACTTAGGTCGATGGACCAAATTGACTTTTGACTTAATCAACAAGGTCCTTTCGAATATAGCAGTGTAGTGCGGTTGTCAATATTTTTTTTTTTAAGTGAAGCCATTGAAGTTGATGATATCTTAGTCATTAACTACGGTGGTGATGGACTCTTCAAGAAACCCGGAAATAGGCGAAGGAAGTCGGAAATCACGGTTACCCGGGTTGCTGTGCTAATATCATGGTTGTTGTCCTACGTCCTACGTACGCTATGAATCAGATAGACATGTCTGTTTGAAAATATGGCTTTGGAACCCTCCAGTTCGAACACAGATACTACATTCATCATTGACGAGTTATTCTTGATGCAATGCATGAAATCTTTGATTAAACACCCTATACTGTTCATTTGCTGACTTTATCTTTCTTCTCTTTCTTAACCTTCTTACTTTTCTTCTTGTCTTTCCTTATTTTATCACCGACAATTTTACTAACAGTCTCACTGGTCTTCAGACTTTTCTTTTCTTCAATCTCAATCTTTTTCCCTTCTTCCTCATCACTTTCATTGTTATTCTTCTTTTCATCAAATTTAGTATGTGTTCCTTGCAACGACACAGCAGGACCGACTTCTCCAGTAACAACAGTTGAATTTCCTAATGTTGACTTGATGAATTCTTTCGCTCTGCGTGTCTCTTCATCATCTTTCTCCTCCTTCTCTTCAATTTTCTGGTCTAATTGAGATTGACGTTTCATGTATGATCTCACACGATTCAAATCCTCCATGATTGGATGCTTGGCAGTATCCACACCTTGTGACTTCAAATATGCAAAACACAATGAGACTAGTAAATATGCTGATCCATTGGCTAGTTTAATAGTATCTTTTGCTGATGAGGATTGATTTAGTTGATCAGTGAGTGATGGGGTTAATAGTTTGTCAAGTGATGGTTTTATGGCCTTTGTGGACGCATGAAGTGACTGGAGATATTTCAGTATGAGTTTGGTGTCCTCCATGGCAAATACGTAGTAACTAGAGGTCTATCTGACTGAGATATTTGAGTTTCTGTCAAGACAGCGAACAGTTATGTACAGTGCAATTTATATTTCTTACAGAAAATTTTCAGATTCGCGGAATTTCGTTGTGTGCGTCCATGTCAAATATTAGAACAACTTTCATTATTCTGGCTTCCAAATTTGACTGGAAACAATAGACAATCAGTCCAGAAAGAAACTCACGACATGTCCAGGACACACACGCAACAGACACGGGACAGCATCCAGCAGACCCTCGAAGAAATGGCGTCCAGCGACGTTCACCCGTTGTCAAACGAGGATCACGATGAGATACTGAGCCAGCTGGAATCACTGACAAACGTCTCTGACATCGAACTGCTGCAGAAGAAGCTCCAAACAGACTACAAACTACTCACAAAGTCGTTTGCGAATGCTAGGGCGCAGAGAGTTGATGCATATCTCAAGAAAATAGATGATGTGCAGGCCAAATTACGCAAGAATTACAATTCATATGATATGGTTGTCCAACAGGCACTTCCCGCCACAAACTCCTCGTTATTTCAACAGAAGGGCAAAGAAAAGAAGAAAGATCTGCCTGACATCCCGAAATCACCTACTTTGACTCCAATTCCTATATTTCCTGACGTATTTGATTCGTTGATTGGGAAATACCAGAGTGAACTGAATGTTTTGAAAGCAAAGTACAACTACGATGCCAAATTGATTGAAGATTCAGCAAGAGGAGAAGTCGAAATAATATGGCAGAGATCGTCACAGAACAGGATCAAGGTCAAACATGAGAAAAGAAAGGAACTTGCTACCAAAAAGTTTGAACTGGAAAGTGATTTTTACAATTTAAGTAAGTTAAGAAAACAGAGTGATAGAGAAAAAAGATACAGAACATCGGTCCGTAAAGTCACTGAAAAGAAGGACAAATCACAATACAACTTTGCTAAGAGTGCTGTTCTAAAGAGAACCAAATACCCGAGAATCATAGAATACGGCTCCCTATTACAATCTGCATCTTCCAATGAAATCGATAACGATTTATCCCTATTAAGAAAAGGGGACCCTGACTCAATAGACATACACACAGAGGAGGCCAACTACAAATACTTGGAACAACCACTCAAGAAACAACCATCCATGTCAGAAGGCATGAGACCAACAATGACCGATTTGGTGAATCTACAGCTCGAGAATGGTGTCAGCATAATGCCCATTGAGGCCACCACCACAAATGAAGGAGCCAGAGATCGCCCTAGACAAAGAAAGAAGAAACCATCATACCAAGTCCAGGAAAATCGTTTCCCTCCACCTCCACAAGCAGGGATTCCGCCCCAACCATTACGACAACAACAATTCTATTATCCACAACACCCATTGCCACTGGGACAGCAAGGGTTTCAAATCCCACCACCTGCACCAGGCCAACCTAATGGACTACCTCCAATGTTCTTCCCACCCACGGGCCAGGCTCAACAGCAGCAAACGCAGGCTCAGATCCCACAACTGACTGGACAGGGAAATGAACAGAGACAGGAGGGACAGAGTCCCTTGCAACAGTTCAGATTTAGTTAGGTGGTGCTACTATAGTTCAGTGGTGAACGAAAATTATGTACTATAAATATGAACTATTAATGCAAAGACAAATTAACAAGAATTTTATAAATACAAGTAGGAACATTAAATGGTCATAATATTAGATTTCGCTCGTATCTATAGATGCTTATTCTTCATAATCTTCAATGACTTCGACCAAGACACTTGCATTCTTCAATCCGGCATCTTCGATTGTATTATTCAATCTGTTGATCAAGTTTTCCCTTTGTGATGTCAATGTGAAGAACAGCTTAGCTTCCTCATTACCTTGTTCTATTAAATAACTTTTAACGAATCCATATAGATGAGTAACTGAATCATCCGTTTTAAACTTCCTTATGACTCGTTTACCATCACCTGTTCTTATTTGGATTCTAGTTACATTGCCTTCTGTTGGTTCTGTTCCAGTTAGTGGTTTAATCTGTTTGACCTTTTCAGTTTCTGTGAGTTCCTTCTTCTCAACTGGCTTAGCTTCTTCATCAGAATCCAGTTCAATTGGATCCTGAGCATCACCAGCATGCAGTATTTCTAGCGAATCATCAGCATCACTGTCATCCATCTCGTCATCTTCATCAGAATCATCCAGATCATTTGATTTTTTGTTCATGGATTGTTTGATAGCATATTCTAATTGCTTTTCTTCACTCAATGAGTTCAGATCAACCTTACTCTTATTCTTTTTAGCTGGATTAACTGTGCTTGGATCTAATGAATATTCATTCAAGAAATCATACACTTCACTAACCCATCCGGAAACATTAGGAACTTTACTCCAGAATTTCAATCTTTCACCAGTGATTGGGTCTAAAATGGCAATATGCGGATACTTATCAAATGGATAAAACTGGATGTATTGTTCACCACCTCTTGAATCTTTATGATATTGGACAAAGACAAAATGTTCCTTAACCAATTCTTTAACTGATGTATTTGACCAAAAATCTCTATTCAAAACCTGACATTGGAATTCTGAAGTATCTTGGACATTGACCAAGACCCATTTTGTCTCTCTTTTGGCTTTTGCTCTTGCTGTATTCAAATCCACCTTCTCTATCAAATCAAATGGGGGACGGAATATTTTAGCAAGTCTTTTTTCAGCAGTATCAGCACCACCATCTTGATCATCATCGTCATCAGCATCATCATCCAATACTTGAAATCTTCCTTCATCATCAAGATCAACTTGATTGAAGATCCCTCTTCTTCCACTACCGAAGATTTCTTCCGCTGCTGAATTAGGACGATTAAAGATCCCACCAAAACCAGAACCTCCCACTTGGCCAGAAAAGAACGGAATATCATCACCAACCAATCTTTCATGACGTGCTTCCATTGGTGCTCTTGGTTCTTCTGGTTGTGTCTGTGTTTGTGTCTTGTACGTTTCATTCTGTAGTCTCTCGGCCATCTGTTCATCTGTTTCAAATCCATCATCACCATAACCACCCCATTCATCAGTTAAACCAACACCAGGCGTGGCACTCGATCTAACGGAGTCATTGACAGAGGTATTAGTGGCAACATTTGGATTGTTCGATCCACCATGTTCGAAAAACAATGATATTGCTGTATCTAAATCATTGTTTGACATTTCTAGGAAATTCTGAGCTGCTGTGGCATCGCTGGACCCAGTGATTGCGAGGAATGTGTCCACTAAGTCAGACATCTTCGGATCTGTACTCAATTGGATTGTTTTGAGTGGGATTTGTTTACTGTCTGTTCGCTTTGAAGGCGATTTTCAAATATGGTGTCGAAAATTCGCGAATTTCTAAGATTGTTAGTCAGAAATTATGTAAGAAGTGAAATGTAGACTTCCTAATTAAGAAAGTCTGGAAGTACGAGTCTTATTGTAATTTTTATAAGACGCGACACGAAAATCTTGTTTGAAGATTAAAGATCTGAAATCTCTATTTACATTTTGTCTCTCTCAAGAGTAAACTGAAGTTCAAAGCCATGTCATTGGAGGAGGAGCTAGCTGAAGATATCAGTGAAACCGAATCACTTGTCGGTCAGCAAGAGAAAGAAATCACACTCAGTGCAGGCCAGAAACCACAAGATCCAGGTTATCGATTCACACATGAACAGATCAAGTCATACATTGCCATTCTTACCTCTGCATTAGGTGGTATTGATCACACATCAGAAGAGGTACCACCTCCTTATAAACTAGGTGATGAAGCACTACTTTGTTTGCAAGATATTATGAAATGGTTAAGAAGTTATGATGGGAAGTCAAACTCTTGGGAAGTTGCAGTTGCATGTGCTGAAAGTGGATTAGTCAATGACTTGGTAAGGATCCTGTGTTTGTGGGATGATTATTCTGATCTGGAATATAAGACATTCTCTAAAATATCCAAAGATTATGACAGAAAGATTGCAAATGGTTCATTAAAGATTCTTGAGTTCTTACTAAGACCTCTTGAATTGAAGAGTGGTATTTTCCGAGACCAATTGACCAATTATTACATCTTGAAGAAACATGAATTGAGTTATAAGAAATTATTGATAACATATAGAGGAGGTTTGGTTTTCAAAGCTGCTATAAAACTTACATTACCTGTTCTGAATATTGCCAGTAACGTTAGAAAGCAACAAGAACATGGTTTGATCAGATTGGTTGTTCTCTTCATTCTTAATTTCCTAAAAATTGAACAAATGGAGAACTTGAAACAGTACAAGAAAGTCAGTAAAGCTGTTGAAATATCAGAAAACTTACCAAAAGGATTGAGATTGGAGGATATTGACATTGGTGCTTGTATTTCTTGTTTTGAGAGAAATTTTGTCTTCCCTTTTTTATTGACGTTATCTGCTAATATTCGTGATGAGCTCCATTCAGACATACTATCTGAGATATTACTGGAAATTCAATATCTGCTAACAAAGAATCTAAGACCAGAAACCATCATGAATGCTGAGAAACACCAAGGTTCAACTAGGTCGTCCACTAATTCAAAAGACACATCGGAATTAAGTTCACTATTATCAAAGGAAAAGGAAATGAAGACCAACTTCCAAAAACAGACATCAAGTAGACATGGCCGTTTTGGAACACTGGTATCATTACAGACAGCAGACATGGGAAGATTAACAGTCACCAATGCTGGTAATTTGATAAATGCCGACAAGAATCCAATCAAATCATTTGATAGACACAAAGAATGGAGAATGACCACTAAATTCAGATACAACGCAGATGAGGAAACGATATATCCAGCAACCTCTATTCCGAATGATGCAAAACTGATATTCAAGTCATATGTTAGTGACTTCATTGATGGTGCATTGAATCCATTTGTTAGAACGCTGGTTTTGAGACTGGCTTCACTAGATGAGGCTACTACTGGATTGGGCTTCTCCACTACATTGAAAGTCAATTACCTGCTGGTGATATCCTGGTTTTTGGAAGCTCAAAAACTTAGAGGTGATGTTAAGAATATTGATTATGGTTTAGTTGGTACTATAATTTCTGAGGAATCATTGATCTTGATTAGAAAATTTGCTACAGAAAGTTTAGAAAGTAAATTTCATAAAATGGCACACGCCGCATTGATAACATTTAAACAGCTATTTTCAATTATCAACAATATGGAATTATCCAATGACATTGATTATCGTGATACTGCAAGAAGTTTCAAAGAAAGAATGTTTCATAAACCAGAGAGTGTTAGTGTCATCAGGGATTTATTGAGAGATGCAGAGAAGAGAAATCCTCAATATGTTGATTCCTGTGTTGATTTGCTGGATATTGTCTTGAATACATTGGAGAATTATTCTAAGGAAGATACGGTGAAAGTAGTTACTGATAAGGTAACAAGAAGAACAAAGAAAAAAAATGTCACCAAAGAACAGTATTTAATTGATCAATTGAAGTCTAACACCTTGGGTAATCTTTCTGAATTGGATAAGACAGAAATCAATGACTTAGCAGCCAGGCTCTCCAGATCAAGAAAAGATGATTTCGAGAAGATACAAGCAAGATTTGCAACACCAGGGATCGTTGATACGTATATGGAATATTTTAAGAGATTCAAAGATATCCCAGAAAAGAATTTGAAAAAGGCGTTGCAGTTCTTCCATAGAATATTTTTCAAAACCAAATTATATGTTCCATTATACAGAATCGATTTTCTCAATCAACTTCATTTGATGCTTTCTGACGACCATGGTGTTCCTAGAAAGTCAAGTATTAGAAATCATTTGAGTCAGTTTATGGTTAATTTCATGAAGCAGTTTAAGAAACATTTGAAGAACTCAGAATCATTATACATTGAGATCTTATTCCCACAAAATCTAAGAACAATGGATTCATATGGTCATTATTTAGAAACTGGTCAGAGATTAGTCAAACAAGAGAAGATTGTCTCTGTTTCCAAAATCATTGAAATCGTTGGTGAATTTGACTTGTCTCAAAAGATCTCTATCTTAGTTGCGTCATTGATTGATGATGACAAGTTGGAAATAGTTAAATGGATAGGTACAGAATTTGAAAGAATCATCAGCGCAAGAATCGAAATGGAGGCACCACCAAACCTGGACCAGCCAGAAGGAAACTCATCAACCAGACCAGAAATTCGTCCAATCATTATTAAATCGGATGATCCATCACAAATGAAAGGTTTAATATCAGAACCCAAGTTAAGATACATTTTGAAACTTGCTGAGTTTGAGTTACCTCATGATACCACTCAAGAATGTGTCTTCCCGGTTTCTGCGTCATTGACGAATCTTACCGAGATCACGGAGCTGGTTATGCTGTATCAGATCACACCAGTTGAGTTTGAAGACGGGAAGAAGGCTAGAGATTTCCTTAGAGTTCATAATATTGCTAGTGCTTTGAGGGATAGGTATGCTGCAGGTGATGAAGAGATGGAAGAGTTTGTCGCTCGTGAAGAGTCAGATGAAGAGTCAGATGATGGATATTATGCTGCAATGCTTGATAACTTGGAAGATGCTGCTGAGAGAGTTGATAATGGGGACGGTGAGAGTCACAAAGGTGTCGCCAAAGCCAAGAGAAGGATACTACAGAGAAAGAAGCCAAGTTCTGGTAATTCTGGTAAGAAGTCAAGAAAGGGGAAACCTCAAGAATCTATTCCGTTGCATGAATTATCTGATAATGAAGAAAGTCAAATAGGCCACAAGAGAAAAGGGCCACAATATGTGTCATCCAAGTATGTTGTTGATTCTGATGATGAAAGTGATGACGAAGCGGATCAGGCTTTCTTTGAAAGGGAACTGAGATTACGTGAGTTCTTGAACCAACATGAAGCTGGATGGACACCTGATAAGTTAAATGAGTTTTTGAGAGGTGAGAGTACTCAGAAAGCTGCTGCCACCGAAGAAGAGAATAGCAAGAGAAATGGCGAGGTACTGGAATCTCCTGTTGTTAAGAAACGAAAAGTTCGCGTTCATGATTTAGAAGATGAAGAAGAAAGTGATGATATTGAAATGGAGAATGGTTCTGATTCAGAAGATGAGATTGAAGTGGAAAAAGAAGACGATGAAGTTCAGATAGAAGTTGAGAAAGATTCAGATGTCGAAGATGAGGCTGATGTTTCTGTCAATGTCACAAACAAGTCAACTAGATCCACCACATTGGTCGAAGATGATGATTATGATGCTCTCTCGGATGATGAATTTCAAAAATCTCAACCATCAAGATCCAACACCCCATTAACTGATGAAAATGAGGTTCAGAGCCTGCAAGAACCAGAGCCAGCCAAATCAATCATTCCTGCAAATGAGACTCAAGACGGTGAGGAAGAAGGAGTTCATATCAGAAAACGTAAAGTGATTTTTGACGAAGACGATGATTAGTTACAGCATAACATGCATGAGTATAGTGGTATTAAACAGCTATTGAATATAATAATTATACATGGCCTGTAGGAACAATTACTGATCTAACGACAAAATATGTTAATCTAGTCAACACAGTGCCCTTCATCTGATCCAATGATAGCATGGATGATAGTCTGCGTTGATGAAATGATCATCACTGCAAAACCAAATGCAATACATCCATAATAAGGTAGCTTCTTCATGGTTGATTTGGCTTCCCCTGTGATCTTCAAATTGCACATTGGCGGTAAAATGTACGCCATAATGGAGGCCGTAGTGGATCCAATCAATTCAAATAATGCACCTAAGTTACAGGTAGTCAATGAAATACCCATGGTGGAGAAAACTAGGATCATAGTGAAGATGGTGTGTGCTTTGGTGTTCAGTTCTGGAGAAGTTGGCTGATTGATGTAGTACAAGTCTCTAAGAACATCACGGAGGACAAAGATCTCCAGTGGGAATGTTGTTAACATGTTGAAACCAAAACAGAATCTTGCGACATTCACTAGCTTATCGTCACTTGGGAAATTGTTTAAAATATTACCCTTTGTTTTATCCTTGAAGATGAAGAAACCACCAAACCCAATCAATGCGATCGCACACATTGAAACAAAACATGAAGCATGAGTTAGTTTGTTGAAGTTATTCAAACTTGGGTTTTTTAATGAATGGAATATGAAACTGGTATTATGATGACAGACTAAAGCGAATGAAATGACACTGATACCTTGGAAAAATCTGGTGGTGATAAAAAAAGATGATAATGTTAGTTCACCTTTCATTTCAGCTGGTAATTGTGGTCCTCTGATCAACACGATGATAATGATTATGGCCATACTTAGTAATGCCAACGCACTGGCTTTAGCCAACTTGGAGATATCTTTACTCAAAGACAACGGGAGCGAAATAGTCAAAGTAACAATGAAAATGATGAAGTTTCTGGAAAGTACAAACCGTAGGAAACCATTTGATTTGTAGTCTGTGAAGAATGCTCTGAGAATATGAGGAATGGTATCACCAATGATAATACAGAATCCGATAGCACCACCGAATGCAAACAAAGCCTGAGCAGCAATGATCACAAACTTCCCTCTCTTCCCAAAACAATGTTCAACGGTATCCTGGTATGTGGTCTTCCCCGTCAGTTTCATGTTGATGACAATTAGTCTTATCGTGAAATCAACCAACACAGTCAATACAATCAATCCAAACACACCACCTAAAACACCACAATTACTCATCGCAAAGGGCGTTCCGATGGCACCTGCACCCAAAATGGAGTTTGCCATATTCATAAAAGCCATTTTCAGGTTTGATTTGTTGGTCAGATCAGCTAGATCATTCAGTTGGAAAGGCTCTTGTTGATAGTCCATTTCTTGGATACGTGGATGCACTTCATAATCTAGGGACTCCAGGTCACTGAAATTGTCCAGCTCAAAGGCGTCTCTGTCCTCCTGGGACCCCTGGTCCTGGCTATGCTGGTCCTGCGATATTTCCTTGTACTTGAGCGACATTTTGGTGGGCTCTTTGGAGGGTCCTGTTGTGTTGATGAGAGAATTGATATTCCGAAATAATTATGTCTCAACTACGTCATCATCAAATGGTAACTTATTATTATAAAACACCAGTTCTTTCCAGCACTTTCTCATACACTGTGGCCAGCTCCATATCTAGTCCCAGGATCCTCTTCCCTGTAAACTCCTCCTCCAGAAGTACCCTCGTTTGATTGGCGATGCTACCTATTCTGACCCTCTCCGTCCCCGAGGCACTTTTCCCGCCTGGAGTTTTTCCGTCTATGAGCCTAGAGAATTTCTCGTCCAGGGAGCCTAGAAGGAGCAGTAGATGGGGAGCCTCTGCCTGGGTCAGTGGGACTCTTAACAAGGCATCTAGTGGGAGGACAGCAACTGCTAGTAGAAGTTGAGTCTGTGCAGACAATGTCGGCTCTGCTTCTGGGTCAGCTGAGTCACCGATGGAGAGCCATATGAATTCTATCAGCGATGAAATGTCTTTGATGGCTTGTGATAGTGAAGTATAGGCAGATGTGTTTAGCGAAGATTGGACCAGTTTTCTTTGTATCTGTAAGTGCTGTTCTTCGACGTACTGAATAAAGCGTGCCTGTTGGTGCTTTGTAAGTGGTTTTGGTGCGACTGCAAGGGTTGATGGCACTGATTCTTCGAAGTTTTCATCAAGTTCTTCTTCCTCATTATTAGTGTCATTATCAATGCCGGGGTTCAGCTCTAAGAAATCCAATTCTTCTTCTTTGATTGGCTCAGAAGGAAGTCTATCGGTGACTTCAGCATCTGGGGCCGGGTGGAGCGGACTGCCTGGCTGGTCTGCATAATTTGCGTCTCTTTCCATTGTTGTTGGCTAGGTTGGTTATATTGCTGGTTCTGCGTAATGTCTGATTTTTTGAAAAAAGTATAATGTTTTGATTTCTCTAGCCTCTGAATATTCATCAACAAATACGCTCAGCGCCAACATGCAGATCCCAGCTCCAGTGAAGGTTCTCTTCGACACCTTCCCACTCAAGACATATCCGCCTGTTCCCCAGCTCGCTTCTGATGAGAAACAGCAGATCGAAAGCAGACTGTTTTCATACTCTGATGCATCAAGGAAAAGCCCTGTCACCTCGCATTTCAAGCTAGGCGTTTACAACGTTGTCAAGGCAGACAAGAACACATATCTTGCTACTGATCCAGTGTGTCTAGCCGCAGAGCTGGCGCTGTCACTACAGAACGAGGTCAAATTACCTAAAATCAACAACACACATCATCTTTCCAAGAACTCATTATTTTTACTTTCACATAATTCAAACAAACAAGGACAGCTGCCTATCTACATTGAACAAGAAGCAAAATCGAAGGGGAATAGACTTGTTAGAGATGCTCAATCACTCAATGAACTTTATTGTTCCAGAGTGGAATCCAGTTCTGAATTGATGCAGATTACCCTTTGCGATTGCGTTCTTTATGATGCATGGATTGCTACTGTCCTATTAGATATAGGATGGGAGAAACAATCAGAGATATACCAATTCACCGATGGATCGGAGGGTGTTACATTGACTAATAGATGGGCACTACCTGGTCTATTGAGTCAATTGTGTTACAGAAATGGCTTCAATTGGAGAAATGCAAATATCACCAAAAAATATGAATCATCCATCTTCCCAAGAATCCCAGAAACCGCTATACTGAAGGAAAAGGCTAAAATTTTGATTGAATTTGCCAATGTCATTGAAGATCTCAACCATGTTCTTAAAGAGAAGGGTACTGATTTCTTCAAAGGTGACGGACCTGGTTTACTTGATGTCAAAATAGCTAGTTATTTGACTTTGATTGTCAGGTTCCTCCCTGATACTGAGATAGCTACCATCATTTCTAAATATCCTCAACTGCTGACACATTCATCATCAGTACTGAGTACATGCATGTGAATGCCCTAGATATACATAGTCGACCCACAATGAATATAGATCCTTTAATGTTTCCTACTTAGGAAGTCAACCGTCCCAGTCCCCAGTCCCCAGTCCCCAGTCCCCAGTCCCTGCGCATTACATAAGCCCAGCTACGAACATGACATAATCATTTGTTTTTTGTGTTGCCTCAAATTCAAATTCCGCGAATATGTTTCAGAAGTTCAACCTGAAACACATTGAAACGAACTTTGAAACCAACTGTGAAAAAGGTTGAAACTTTCCCTGTGTTTTATACTTTCTTTCTAACACTTTCATTCAAACGAGAATAGAGATATCACCAGGGATAACGCACTGTTTGACACACTGTTTGACACACGGTTACGCTACTACACTACTGGTAGTTCACACACATTCGCTCATTTAACTCGGGAAGGTAGTAATCATTATTAGAAATGTCACAAACAGAGTTATCACCAGAAAAAGTTAGTGAGAACCTAAGACTGATTGAGGATTTGAAGTTCTTCTTAGTTACAGCACCTGCAAACTGGCAAAAGAATCAGATCATTAGACGTTACTATCTCAATCATGACGAAGGGTTTGTTTCCTGTGTTTTTTGGAATAACTTATACTTCATCACGGGGACAGATATTGTCAGATGCATCGTTTACAGATTCGAATTGTTTGGTCGTGAGACAATAGATAGAAAGAAGTTTGAAGAGGGTATCTTTTCTGACTTGAGAAGTTTGAAATGTGGAACTAATGCCATACTGGAGAATGCTAAATCACCATTTTTAAGTTTTCTATATAAAAACTCATGTTTGAGAACTCAGAAGAAGCAGAAGGTTTTCTTCTGGTACAGTGTTCCACATGATAGATTATTTACTGATGCTTTAGAGAGAGACTTGAAGAAAGAGGCCAATGGTGGTACTGGTACTACAAGATCGAAATATGAACCATCCTTATCATTCAACTATGATTCCAATGAACCATTGTTTCAACAATTGGCAGACTATGTTGGTGATGAATCCAAACAAACTGAAATTGATGAAACTGATGCTATTATTGCAAGTACAGAAGTCTCTCCACAAGATCTTGACTCCACTCCACAGCCTCAAACATTAGTTTCAACACCTACAACTGGTAAGAAACCAAGTACATATATCATTAAAGAACACAACCAGACCCCTGTTGTTGAAAAGTCTAATTTTGATGATGATTTCCCGTTAGATTATTTCCCACCAAATGATGACAATTTATTGATTGACCCAGAAGTTTTCTTCAATCCACCAGCTGAAAATTTTGATGATTCATTTCTTATTGATCAAACATACACCAAGACTCCGTTCAAAGATGTTACATTTGGTGATAAGGCCATCCATACTCCAAGACAAGTTGATTTTAGTGAATTCGAAGGAGTTCCAGTCGGTCTAAACGACCCTTATTTTATCCCACCACAATCAGCAAGAGCTCTCCAGTTTCACAATCAACAATTTGTCCCAGTTCAACAGTATCCACAAATCACTAATGCTCAATACTATGACAGTCAATTGGCCGGAGAGCCAATAGATGTTTCTAACTACCCTGAAGAATCTGTTCCTGCTCAGCAACCACCATATGGGTTCGTTCCACCAGCCTTTTATGGCAACCTCCTTCATCATCAACAACATGGTGTTTCAGTACCGATGGTGAATCCTTACATGAATGATCCATATGCAGCTCAGATTGTGGATCCACAATATCTATATCCTCAGTTTGGTTATCAACATGAGGTTGAAGATGATGATGATGAACTGTACAAGGCTTTTGAAAGAAGTCAACAATATCCACAACAACCAGTTCCGGGTATGTCATACTTACACAATACTATACCAGGAAGTGCTGGAGGTAATGGGATGATAAGAATGGTATCTCCATTTGGTAGATTCTTCCCTTCATATGAAGCAATGAATCCCCCGAAATCTTCAAAGAGACCTAAGTTTGGATTGAAACCAGTTGTGGGTAGAGTGCCGGGTCGTGTTAGTAAAGGTGGTACTGATGCATTTAAGAAAGCAAAAAACGGCACAAATAGTCCCATTGTCAGTTCGAGGTTGAACATGTCAATCAAGAAAGGAAACGTAAGAATTGTGGAACCTAACGAAGAAGAAAAGAGAGATGCAAATAGCGACACAGAGGAAGAAGAAGGTACTGAAGTCAAAAAGAGCTTGATTCCAACAGAAGGTGTCACCAAATCAGAAGACGCTGATTATGCCTCACTGCCCACTCCCGAATCCACGGCCTTTAACGAGACGGAGAACAAAGAAAAAATGTCTCGTGATTGTTAATGCTTGCCATTTACCCCAGGTTTCACCCAACCATTCCTCATTCTTCAAATAATTTCCCCCTTTTCCTGTTCTGTCCCATGAACTTTTTCACTTCTTGCAGGTGCTGACTTCAGTCTTCCACTGCTGTATACTACTAAGCCGCCATCCTGCCTTCTGTTTTATTAATCTGCTTTTTTTGAAGAGAAGTTTGTTGTTTGTTTGTATAGGAACCAATCTAATTTGATGTTGTTTATAGCTGTCGGCCGTAAACGGAAATTAGGGTGAGTCATTGAAGTCACTCTACCCTCGGAGTAATCCAAATCGGGTAAATATGCGCAGTTTTGCACCCTCGGAAACCGGAATGCGAAACCTTTCGCAAACAAAATAAACAGCCAATCGCTTTTGTAACACTCTTCCTGGACACCAGTACACCACCAGATTCCTGAAGAACAAGCAGCCCCGTACCCTACGAGAAAGACACACACACACACACGCTGAAAAGAGCCCGTTTGAGAAATCAGTGAGAAAGAAGACGACTTAAAAAGTAGGAAAAACTACAAATCTCCTATTTACGCAGTCAATTTTTTGTTGAGTGAAGATTCGAACATCACAGATTGTCGGTTGTTGCCTTCTTTCCTCAAAAAAGAGCTCTAATCACCAGTCGCCTTCCATTTCTTTACAGAAGTCTCTAAGAGACACAGAAGGAAGGATTTCCTTTAAGTTTTCAAGCTCTGTGTTCTGTTGGGTTTGAGTCATACTTATCCACACCAGTCACAATTGAAGCCAGTGTTTGTTTGTTCGTGAAGGTATTATAAGTTGTCTAGGACATAGTCATCTTTGTATCTGTTATCTCTGATAGTGTCTTGTTGAGTGAACTACTTGTCTGTTTGAGAAACTACTTCGTGTCAAATTCGCCACTTACAGGTTTTTGCCATAACGTATAAGAATCACTCTTCCTTACGTCTTATTTCAAGTCAATTGCATTTTATTCATCAGTTACCCTTAGTTTTTATCAGTTGATGTTCTAAAGACTCTTTATCCAACTATTACATTGCATCACCATTACCCAAGTTAGTGCTGATTTAGACGTTGATTTTGACAGTTCTTGATTTCATCCATTATTCCCCGAATTTTTCATAATATTAAATCATTCAGGTATCATCCTTATTACATTTGCATTATAGTTTTCATTTATTGCTTATTAAAAAATCAAAAAAAAATAAAACTAATACCCAATTATTATCACAATGACCATAGAGTACGAATTATACAAGGAGGGTGGACTCTTAAACCACAGATATCAGAAATTGGAGGACATTTCTAAAGGCGCGTATGGTATTGTTTCCCTTGCCAAAGATTTACAAAAACAGAGATTAGTTGCAGTCAAATACATTTTCAAGTTAGATGATGAGGGTGCACCAAAGAAACAGGATTATGCTAATTTCTCCAAATCTGTCAAGAAAATGGACTCTGATGTTTGTGAAGAGGCCTTACATGAAATCGCAATGCATGAGAAATTAGGCCATCATAAATATATCGTTGAGTTTGTTGATTGTTTCAACAGTTTCATTATTTTGGAATACTGTTCCAGAGGTGATTTATACGAAGCCATCCAAGCAGATATTGGTCCATCATCAACCAGAGATATCGTGAATGTTATGTTACAACTGATCGAAGCCGTTGAGTATGCTCATTCTCAAAACATTTATCATCGTGATATCAAACCAGAGAATATTTTGATCGCCGATGATTGGACTATTAGATTATCAGATTGGGGGTTAGCATCTAAATCCAGATACTGTAATGATTTTGGAGTTGGTAGCGAAAGATATATGGCTCCTGAATTATTTGATGAGATTAACCTTCAGATTTATGATGCTGCAAAGGTTGATGTTTGGTCAATTGGTATTTGTTTATTGAATTTAGTTTTCAGGAAGTCTCCATTCACCAAAGCTTGTGAAAAGGATAAATCATTCTCTTACTTTGCTTGCAATAGAGAAGCTTTGTTTGATATCTTTTCAACAATGTCGATAGATTTATTCACTGTTTTACGTCATTCGTTAGCTATTGATCCAGACAATAGAGATCTTGGTAAGATGAAAGAAGAATTATTGAATGTTCAAAGTTTGACCATCGATGATGACTTGGAATTGATGAAGGATGGAATTCCTGAAGCTAAACCAATGAATATTGATATTTCCACCAAGAGACAAACCACCCGTCAACACAGTGAAAAGATCTTTGCGACCCAATCTCCAAACATCAATATAGCTGATCATCTTAAGGATTTCAGAAAAGATTTATTCAACAGAAAAGATTTTTTCACACCACCTTCAGATTCTGCACAATACCTGCACAATTTCTCCAAGACTAGAAAGGCTGGCGTTTATCAACCACCTCACCAAAGACCAAACACTCCAAAATCTGCTGGTCACTTGGTCCCGCCATCAGATAGAATGAACAGACCAAGAAGATCATTCAATTCCTTCTCACACCATACCACCACTTCAGGTAAATATGTCCCTCCAAACTTGAGATCTCCTGCTCAGATTGGTTTAACAAGACCATCACAATTGTCACACAATGTTGAAACTGTTGTTTTCGAAGATGATGATGAAGATGAAGATGATAAACCATCTGCTTCTAGCGCAAATGAGGATGATATGTTTGTTTTGGAAGAATCAACCGATTTGAATGCTACCAAGAATTTGGAAATGGAAAAGGTCAGTCATTTGGCTAGTCAAGTTACATTAGATGATGATTTGAGTGATAGTTCCTCAGCCCCTTCTTTGATGCCACCAATCCAAATTGGCCAAACCAAATCTACTGGTAATTCAATCACTAATTCAAGAAATGGAACTGAGAAGAGCAGTCGTCGTGGTTCAGATAATTCCAACTCAAGCTCATCCAATAGTAAGAATGTGTACGTTCCACCTCATCACAGACAAAATTACCAATCCCAATGGAACAAAATTGCCTGGAACAACTTCAATCATAATTATAATATCAAACATGATCATAAGTTGAGAAATAGTCGTGGTGCTCATCAAAATACC
Organism: Komagataea pratensis; assembly: GCA_003707865.2. NCBI lineage: Eukaryota > Fungi > Ascomycota > Saccharomycetes > Phaffomycetales > Wickerhamomycetaceae > Komagataea > Komagataea pratensis. The sequence continues at coordinate 43,018 of PPMA02000041.1, forward strand.
ACTGGTAACACTGCTATTCAACATCATGGAACTTATGGAAGACGTTATAGTGTTCCTGCCTCAATGTCCGCTTCTGTTCCTGCACTGCAGAAGACCAACTGGTTCAATTATCAAAATAAGAATGTGGTTGATGAATTTGATGAAGATGATTTTGATATTGTTGGTGATGACGAGTATTTGGAAGATGATGATTTTGAAGGAACTGAAATGTATAAGAAGTTTGCTTCTCGAGTTGGTGAGTTTGCTGAAGAGTTAAAGCAACATGATAGTGAAGTTGATAGTGATGCTTATGGAAGAGATTTTAAGAAAGGGAGAGACGTCGGTCAAGTAGGGGTTTAGGTAGAGTGGCTGGTCCTACTGCTTTATGTTATGAGTTTATGAGTTTTTACGATATTTTTTTAATGTCATTGAATTTACTTTATTGTTTTTGGTTTTTATTTGATTTCTTTATCATTTTGGTTTCACATTTTACATGCTTTTTATTTTTTTATTAGACTATTCTACTTTGTCATTAGATGGTCGCTTTTTTGAATTAATTGTTTAGTGCCCATTTACATTATTAATAATTCAATTCAATCGTGTACATTCAAAGTAAAATGCTTCTTTTTCATTAAACAGGGATATCATTTAAACTCATTTCATCAGATATAAAGCACTTGCTCCAAGAACTAAAGCAACACCCGCATATGTTTTCAAAAATGAGGCATTTTGTTCAGAATCTTTGAATTCGATGGTATTAGTATCAAACGCATTCAACACTGAGTTATTCAAATTCTTGATATGTTTAACACGCTGGCTATTTGGCTGTTCATCGGCTTTGTGATCCAATAGATACAATAAATCATCTTCAATTTGATCTGAGACCACGTTTTGAACATTACCAAAAAATTCAGTGATTAAAACATCTTTTGGATTTCTATTGTATAAATCAGTTCTGATACCAGCATTGGAATGAATGTCTTCGAAAGTGTATGAATCAAACAAATCTTGTAATGTCTTTGTAGAGCTCTTATTCACGTTGTTTTCGAGAAATTCTAAGTTGTAGTAAGTGAATCTATCAATCACAGCAACACCAATATCAACATCACTATGGTGGGAGTATGAAGATTCATCTAATTTGGAGGAACCAACGGCAAGGATATTCGGTGAATAGAACTTTGAATACATGGTATTGGCTTGACATGTATCAATCATGAAGAAGATCTCCTTATATCTCTTCTTTTCATGCATTTGTTCAAAAGCATCAGCAATATCCCAAGAACTAATTTCTTCGGCATCTTGGAATTTCAAAAATTCATTACCACCATGACCAGTCATGTAAATGAAGATATTTGAGTTTTCATCAGTCAATAGTCTCTTCGATCTTGGATGATCGGGACCCCATCTATCAGTCAACAATCTAATAAAGTTCTCCACTGTGACTTGGTAACCTCTGTAATCAACTTCAATACTATCACCATACAAATCAATACTCTTATCCGCGTTATTGAACACGGAACCAGGGAATAAGTTTCTTGGATTGCATGCGACATCATCACTAAGCATCAAAATGATCTGGGAGTCAGGAATCCCCAGTCTTTTCACAGTTCTGTACATGCTTAACACGTTAGCCATATGTCTATAGTTAAACCAGAACCTCGATGTGGATACCAAGACGGCCCAATTATTTGTGTTTTGTGCGCCTGCATTTTGTGCAAGTGCAGTGGAGTAGAATAATCCTGCTATCAGCGTGAAAAGAAGACCAAGTCTCATTGGGGTTGGATGGGTATTTGGGTATTACTGGTGTTGATGATGTGTTTGTGATCGATTTGAAATCAAAACAAAAAATTAGGAGGACTCAGCAGTGTTCAAAACCGGAATACAAAATTATATAGATTCTTTTGGGCTGTTCCAACTCTGTTTCATTTCTTCTGAAGGTCAAGAAGATGCTTCTAAGGTTAGGACGAACTGTGATTATACCCAGAGTGTTACCAAGATATTCAGTTCTCAAATTCAGTAAGCTAAGACTACAATGTTTTTCCACAACTCCGATATCTTTGTCAATCCCCAAGTTTCAACTACGACCATACCAGAAAGAATGCATTACTTCGTGTCTTGAAGAGCTAGAGAATGGGTCCAGAAGAATTTCAGTTAGTCTTCCCACTGGTGCCGGTAAAACGGTCATTTTCACCCATTTGATAGATCAGGTGAAACCAAAGAAAGGACAAGGAGACAAGACGATGATTCTCGTGCACAGAAGAGAGTTAGCATTTCAAGCTGCTGAAACTTGTAAGAGAGCATATCCAGAAAAGAAAGTTGAAGTTGAGATGGGGAACTTCCATGCTAGCGAAGATGCTGATATTGTCATTGCTTCAGTTCAGACGTTGATTCGTGGAAGATCTGAGGATTTTGATCCAAGGGGTTTCAAGTTGGTTATTATTGATGAGTGTCATCATGCTGCTGCTGATTCCTATATCCAAGTGTTGCATCATTTTGGGATCATGAATTCAGAGTCTGAAGTTGCTTTGGTTGGGTTTTCTGCTACGTTGAGAAGAGAAGATGATAAGGTCCTAGAGAATACGTTTGATAAGATCGTGTATCATTTGAGTCTGGAACAACTGATCTTTGATAAGCATTTGGTTGATGCAAAGTTCACTACCGTCACTTTATCAAATGCTGATTTAGGGAAAGTCAAGTCTGCAAGAGGTGATTTTATCATTGGTGGTTTGGCTGAAGCTGTAAATAGACCAGAGAATAATGAAGTCGTGTTGGCGACATACCTTCACTTTGTCGAAACTCATGGAATCAAATCCACAATGTTATTTGGTGTCAATATTGAACATGTCGAAACATTATGTGAGCTCTTCCAGTCAAGAGGTGTCAGTGCTTCATATGTCACATCAAAGACTAAAAAAGATATCAGATCAGAAACCATTGCGGATTTCAAAGCTGGAAAGATCTCGGTGTTGATGAATTGTGGAATTTTCACTGAGGGAACAGATATGCCGAACATTGACTGTATTCTGTTGACTAGGCCAACTAGATCTAAGACGTTGTTAATTCAGATGATTGGTCGTGGGTTGAGGTTGCATGCCTCCAAAGAATTCTGTCATGTTGTTGATTTTGTGGGGATTAATAATAATAACATTGTGACTGTTCCTTCGTTGAGAAATCTTCCTGTTGGATTTGAAGCTAAGGAACTATCTTTCAAGGAGATGGATGAAGAGAAGATAAAATTAGAACACGAGGAGAAAACTTTGAAATTGAAGGCGGAGGAGGACGCGAAGAAACAAGAGGCTCTGGAGAAAGAGATGACAATGAAAGATCTCCAGGAGACACAATCTCGGTTAGATACATGCCTGGACCCGCAATATGATGGTCATATGCGTATGATTTCAGATCTTGAACTAACAACATTCGAAAGTTTGAGTGAGTTTGTGAAATCTAAACATGGTCAAGAGTCAGACTATACCCAAATTATGAAATCTAAATACCCATGGGTCAGAGGTCCCACTAAATACGTCTGGATTATGGATGACTCTAATAGGGGGGAAACTTCTCACTATAGACTGGAGATCCATAACAACGGGTTGAGGAAGAACTTCATGAAAGATGTTCAGGTATTTGAGATTTATTCACCCTTCATGATGGAAGAATTGAATCAAATCAAAGGTACAGTCTATACGATATCAAGATACACTGAAAGAGACTCATACAAAAACAGAAGATCGTTCTATGAAGAACGTTGGCATGCGGAACTAGTGCAGCCAGTCTCGGTGCACATTGGTGGACTCCTTGAATACGTGGAGTTGGTGCTCAACGCCAAACATGGATACGTTGATAAGACCAAATTTAGTGCTTGGAGAAGCGCTGATCCGACCCCAAAGCAATTGGAAACATTGAAAAAGTTTGCGAAGAGGTCTCTGACAGAATCAGAGTACGATGCATTACTGGAGAATATTGATGATGTGACTAAAGGTGATGCTTCCAATGCGTTGTTCGGGTACAGTGTTTTCAAAACGAAAGGGTTGAAGCCAGCTTTGCCCAAGAAACTGCTGACAAAGAAGGATCCGGTAGACGAATCAATGGAATGGCTGGTGGAATACGAAGAGAGGCTAGCTAATGAATAACGAAATGCCTGTACATAGTTTAATGAATAGAATAGAATATCATCTCAGGACCAACTTCCGCCAAATTATCGTTATCTACTTCCCATTGTTCTGAACATGAAACAAATATAAAACAGACATACTGGTTTATTTAACTTTATGAGGACTGAAGAAACGGAAGAGCTTGAATGGTGTGCCAATGGCTTTCATCATATATTTAAGATCCATAAAGGCGGTTTATCAGCAAGAACTGAAGATATAATGCTTTATTCTGACAGAGTGCGTCAAGAGGAGCTCAAACTTCTGACTTCAGGGAAGTTCATAAGAGACATGCAAGTAGAACAAATTACAATGCACTGTGAATCGTGATATAAAGTATCGTGCCAATAACTGGCCTATAAACATATTTGACATCAAATGTCCCAATATTTAATTCGTCCCATAATCTGCCATTTAGACCAGTTTTTCGCGAGACATGAGACGAATCGGACATGGGAAAAACTCAACAAAAACAAATCAAAATGGAAACGTAAACAACAACAACTAACACAACCACAATTTTCATCACATTTTTCACACAAAATGACCATAAGTGATGGTCATCTGCTGGGGAAGCCGCATGGCACAGTCGCAGCAATTGATGCGGTCACCATTGTCGTGAAAGAATGCATTCTTATATCATCATCAATGCGAAAGATCTCCAAGTTCTCACAATCTGGTGTTGCTGCCATATTGGGAGGAAGTACCAGTGATTTGTTCAATGGCGACAACGAGATCACAAAGTTTGGCCTGAACTCTAATGGGTCAAGTGCCCAAGTTGCCAACGACCCGTTGCTTTCCGGATTTATCCAATTGAGATTGATGCTTAATAACTTACAGGATTTGTCCGATGTGGATTCATTGACTCTTCTACAGCCTTTCCTGCTAGTTATCAAGTCAAGCTCAACCACTGGTGCTATCACTGCATTGGCATTAGACTCTGTTTCCAAATTTATCAATTTTAAGATTGTGTCAAAGGAATCCAAAAACTTCGATTATACCCTTACCCATATCATTCATTCATTGACCCATTGTCGTTTTGAAGCGTCAGAACAATCTTCTGATGATGCTGTTTTATTGAAAGTCTTAAGATTACTAGAAGTCCTGATTGATTCAGAGTTGGGTGATGTTCTCTCAGATGAAGTCATCTACGAAGTTGTTCAAACATCATTATCATTAGCTTGTAACAAGAGAAGAAGTGAAGTGTTAAGAAAAGCAGCAGAATTGACACTATATGGAATCACCAATAAAATCTTTACCAGGCTTGACGAAATCGAACCAGAGCGTCCTGAACATGTTGTCGAAGAAACTCAAGATTTCTCTAAGGCTCAATTAACTGATGATTTAGGTCCTAATGAAGATGAAGATATTCGCAAGAAATCAATGGAAGTTCCAAAGAGTCTCGAAGCACCATTTGGTTTGGTCTCAGTTAAACAATTTCTTGGTCTCTTGATCTCCATGATTTCCCCAGATAATCAATTAAGACACACAGAGTCCACCAAAGTATTTGCATTATCATTGATCCGTTCCGCTGTCGAATTGTCTGGTCATAATTTCCATAATTTCCCTACATTATTGACATTGATTGCTGACTCTGTCTTCAAGAACACATTACAAATGATCAGAAACGTCAACTCATTACCCCTTCTCCAAGGTGCACTGCAACTATTCACTACATTAGCATTATCGTTAGGTAAATACCTTCAACCACAAATTGAATTAACCCTAAGAACCATTTTCAAACTGGTGTTACCAGCTGAACAACCAAAAGACAAATTAGCTCACAACAAGTCTGGGAAATCCACACCTGTTGATCTTACGCAGAAGTCCAATGCTGCTAAGGAGATTATCATTGAGGAGATTTCCATCCTTTGGACAAGATCTCCTAGATTGTTTGTCCAGTTATTCATTGATTTTGATTGTAACTTTCACAGAGAAGATCTAGCTGTTCAATTCATTGGATTTCTAGCAGAATTATCATTACCTAAGACTGCTTTATCTACAACTGAGTTTGTTCCGCCTACTTGTTTGGAAGGCCTTTTGTCCTTCATTTCTAATTTAAGTGAGGAAGTCAAGAATGTTAAAGAGTTCGATGATAGTCATGATAACGAATTATTATTGAACAAGAAAAAGAAGAAGGAGTTCATTGTTGCTACAAATATTTTCAATAAGAAACCAAAAGATGGATTGAATGCATTAACTGAAAAGGGATTCATCAAAGATGCTAGTGATATCAAAGAATTGGCATGGTTCTTCTATGAACAATCGAATAGATTGAATAAGAAAATTTTGGGTGAATACCTAGCAAAACCAGATAATGCTGATCTACTAAAAGAATTTTTGAGTATTTTCCACTTCAAGGGTCTAAGAGTTGATGAAGCTTTAAGAATTCTATTGAAGACATTCAGATTACCTGGTGAATCTCAACAGATTGAGAGGATCGTTGAGGTTTTCAGTGCGCGTTATGTTGAAATTCAAGAATATGATAATGAAGAAGAGAATTCTGAAGAAAGTGAGAAGTCCAAGTCAGATGAAGAGAAGTTGGAACCTGTCAAACCAGATGCCGATGCTGTTTTGGTTTTATCATATTCCATAATCATGTTGAACACGGATTTACATAACCCAGCCATCAGAGAGCATATGACTTTGGAAAGTTACCAGCGGAATTTGAGAGGTGTCTATAATGGCAAAGATTTCCCAAGTTGGTATTTGGCGAAGATTTTCAATTCAATTAATGAGAAAGAAATTGTTATGCCTGAAGAACATCATGATTCATCACTCTATTTTGATGATCTATGGAATAATCTGATTTCTACTAATTTGGTGTTACCTAAATCCTCATCTGAAGAATTATCATCATTCAGTGAAAATGAAATCCTACAATTTAACAAATATATCTTACAGTCCACTTTTGACAAGTTATCATCCACAGTCTTTTCAATCTTTGATAGTGCAAGTGATGATCAAGTGATCACTAAAATGATGACGATCATAGATAACTTAGCACAAATCGCTACATGTTTCAAACTTGATAACTTTGTGGATTCATTGGTTTCCAAATTAGCATCAGAAACCAAATTAGATGATACCAAGAAGCTCGATTTTAGTTACAGCAACAGGACCACTCCATTGAGATTAACAAGGATCAAAGTTGAAGACGGTGAAACTATTAATGTCAGCAGCATTGCAGATGCATTTGGTTCTGATTTCAAAGCCCAATTATCAACTGTCGTGTTATTTAGAGTCTTGAAAAGAAACATTTCCGTGTTGAGATCAAGTTGGTCCAACATTCTCACCATCATTTTCACATTATTACAAAATGGGTTACTTGATCCAAACATCACTTTGAACTTTCAAGAATGCCATCATTTTGGTTCATTGCCTAACATCACACCAGATGTCATTCTGAATAGATCTGCTGCCACGAAGGGTTTATTATCTACGTTTGCATCATACTTGAAAGGCGAAGATGAACCAACCGATGAAGAAGTTGAATCTACTCTATCTGCGTTGGACTGTGTTAAATCATCTAACATTTACAACGTTTTTGAAGATTTGAATGTGCTGGATAGAGCTTCATTGATCAAATCAGTATGGGAATTTTTACCTGAATCACCAATTAATGAGAATAAAGCATACTATCAAACTAAAGTCTTGATGGTTATTGAATTGGTTCTAGCATTGATGTTAACCGATGCCAAGCCAGGTGAGACAGATGAACAATTAGCCAGCGTGATAGATACTCACTTGGCCAGTGATAAGTTCTCAGAAGATCTCAAATTCAGATTATTGACATACAAATTACTCTTGATCAACCACTTATCAGAAAGTTCAGATGAAATCATCTCTAAGACACTGGAAGAATTAGTCAACATTGATAAATCTCTTTATGAATCTTCATCGTCTCAAATAATTGAACCATTAACACAATTAGCACAATCATCGTCAAATATACAAGCTGCTGTTGACAATGAAAACTATTGGAAGATCTTGAGGATAATTGCATCCATTCCTGAATATACCCACCAAGTTTTCAAATTCACTGAATCATTAGCCAAATCATCAATCCATTCTCACATCAATAAGGTTAATTTTATGTGGTTATTAGGACTTCTTGATGAAATTTCAGCAGTGGGTGCAATTGGTGGTCAATGGGAACACGAATATGACAATTTGGTCAAATCCGGAAAGAAGGTTCAAGATAAGGAAAATCCACATCAAGAGATTGTTCAATTATCATTACAGAGTATCAAATTCACCAGTTCCTTGATTGAATTGAAAGGTGAGATCTCAAAAGAAGAAATGTATGCTTTGATTCAAGCCTTGGCCCATCAGTGTCTAAACCCATGTTTCCAAATCCGTTCATACTCATTAAGCTCATTAGAAGATACATTGCTATCTATTCAAACAAGTGATAATGATGGAGATGATGCTGTTACTAAGAAAGGTATCTTTGAGTTAGGTCTTTTCCCATTATTAAATGAAGATATTGAAGTTCTGGATATTCTAAGATTGATATCAAAAGTTTACTTGCACTTCTATGAAGCCAACGATGGTGTCATTGATGAAGAAATTTTTGTTAAGATTCTTGATGTTTTCAACCAAAGATTAGAAGATGTCGAGATAGAACAAGAGATGCAAAAATTGATTGAAAGTAAAAAGGCACTTGAGAAACCATCACATGATGAAAGTTTGGAGGTTGTTAATGAGATTGTGAATAAATCCGAAGAAGAGGAAATAAAGAGAGATAAGTTTGTCGAAGGGAAACCAGAAGAAACTGAACCGGTTAAAGAGGAGGTATCTGAAGAGAAATCAGAGACATGAATTATTATTGTACATCTGATAGAGAATATTCATTTTTATGGTAAAGATACAGATGTAGTTTGATCATATAATATAGTTCATAGTACATTAGTTACCTAACTAATTCTATACAAGTTCATAAAAATTCTAAGTCGTATCAAGACGTAACTGGATCGTTCAAATGCTTGAAACTAAATGGTTCATAAGCATAACCTTCACCTTCGAAGAACTTAGACATAGCTTCAACCCAATGCAATCTCAAAGAATGTAACATGGCAGAAGTACCTTCCATCAAAACCAAAATACAAACAGTCAGAGCAAACCACATACCAAACAGTATAACAACTTTAAGAACGGATGCAACAGACCCCGGGTTTTCACTTGAGAAAGCATTAGCGATGGTCATTGACCACAAAACTGATGATAATTGAGCATGAGCTAATGATAAGGCCCATAATCTTAAATATGATGCTGTATGAGAAACACAATTTAGACAAAACTCAATTGTATGAATGACTTGATGAATCATGATATCACCAAAGTTGAATTCTTCAGGTTCATCAAAATGAGAAATAACGAAATCATCTTCTCCTGCATTTTCTTCTTCTTCTTCAACTGTCGAACTATGGTTTTGTTCATGAAGATTCAGATAACCTGCTTCAATAGCATGTTTGTTATCATAACGTAATTTCATTGGTTTGTAAAGTAACAAGATTGGAACACAACAGAAAGCGGCCAGGACCAAGATGACTTGAACAACTGGTTGCCATGCGTAAAGTTTGTCATCAACGTTACCTGGTGAAAGGAACATATTGATCAGCATGTTCAGTAAACCCGGAGCAGGTAAATCCAAAGCAATCCAATCAACACACCATTTGTAGACAATCATCAGTGCCAAATAACCAAAAATACCCTGCATGAAAATCAGACCAGGAATGAAGTTACCCAAGATATCAACTCTTGAGTTCTTATTCTTATAATTAATGTATGAAAAGAAGAAACTGTAAGACATATGAATGTAACCCATCAAGATAGACATTTTCATCTTATACGAGTTGGTGAAGATCAAATAATTTTCAGTCCCATGCCATGCCCAATCCAACCCAAATGGATAAGTACCAACTGAAGAAGCAACAACCGATTCACCCTTTTGGAATTCTTCAGGGTATTTCCAACCTGACTTAAACAATGTCATTGATTTGGAAAAGATATCATTGTATAACAGACCAGTGTACATTGAAAAGATACCCATCAGTAACAAAATATAACGGCCAGAATAAGCCATATCAAAAATTTCATCTTTGACTTTCAGAGCCAGTTTCTTTTCATTAAAAACAAGAACTGTTGCAATCAATGTAAGAATGAAACCATGACCAACATCACCGAACATAATAGCAAACATGAAAGGGAACGTAACAATGGTAGCTAGACCTGGATTGACTTCCTGATATGTTGCAATACCATAAGCATCGACAATAGATTGGAAAGCCTCCGTGAATTTATTTATTTTGTGGTATGTTGGAGGTGCTCTATTTGTGGTGATGAGATTTAAGATTGGTGATTGTGAGCCTTCAACATCTCTTAATGTGTTTTTCAATATCTCTAAATCTGCAGTTGGGGTCCAACCTTCTGCCACAAGAGCATGTGAACCAGGTCTGAATTTGTTCATTGTGGAATATACCAGTTTCTCTCTTTTTATAATGGCTTGCCATGTCTCTATTTGATCTGCAATGACAAACAATTCAGTATGTAATTGTTGATGTGTACTGTCTTTAACTCTTTTCAAATCCTCTATTTCTAAATTTAGGTCTTCCACTGCTTGATGATAAAACTCAGGGTCAGCTGAGATTTCAAACACTTTACCATCCAATGAATCAACGATCCTTTTGACTTTTTGAATCAATAATTTACCATGAGTATAAATGATGAAGACATCTTTCTCAAATTCATCAGAAGTTTTTGGTTCATGCTCTTCTTTCACAATAGGCGAATGGTTGAAGTATAAGTTACCTCTTAATGTTCTAAACAAAATTCTGTTTAGGATCTCTATTTTATCTCTAGGAATAGAACCAGCAACGAAGTTCAACGCCAAATCGTTCAAATTCGATAGTTGAATACCTGCTTCTAAACTCTCTTGTTCTAACAATAATGGTGCATCATCGACGGCATCTATGCTGATTCTATTTGCTTCTTGTTGAACCTTAGATTCAAAGAACACTCTTGATCCATTCAGCACATCTCTGTTTTCTAGCAATCTTGTTAGTCTAATATCTAAATCATCATAGGAAGATTCTAATTGAGATACTCTCTTCTCTAAGGTATCAACATCTGTGATAAGAGTTTCAATATTGGAGACAGAATCCTGACCCAGATGTAACAATGGATTATGGGCGATAGTCAAACTGTGTTGACTCTCAATGAGTGTTCTCAAATACCTCAATTGACGTTCCACATTGTCCAATTTACGGATCTCTTTGACAAATGTCCTTTGGAAAGTGCTGACTTCACTATTCAGGTCCTTGAATTGGATGTTTCCCAACTCTCCTAACGATAAAACCACATCTCTGGTAAGATCAACAGGAATATAAAGTTCGACGTAGGACATTTCCGCAGAGCCTGCGATTCCAGTTAGTAAACCATTGCTTAGTAACTTACAGGTAGTGACTCTCTGTGGTTCCATAGATGACAACGCATAAACTACCCTTCTGGCAGTGGATCGGGTGATTTTCACCCAAACCGCACCCAATCTGAGCCAGGTTTTGGCCAATGGACACACAAAACCACAAAACGTCCACTACTCACAGTATACTTACGGAATATTGCCTCTTCTGAAGTCATCCTGTCGGTGCTTTGTTACTTGTTTGGGTACAAAGAAAGCTTTGATTTTACTTGGAAATCCACAAAATCGCGCCTATTTTCGGATATTTCGCGAAATACTTACGTAATTACTTAGTCAAATAAATATGACGTCATTTCCACTTAATATTAATGGCGATAAATCCAAGGATCTGGCGATCATAAGATGATAAGAACAGGACTAATGGTAACGACATACCTAACAATGTGTATCCAATTCCGGATCCTGATCTGGTTGCGTCACTTTCTGAATAAGTATCCAGGATAGCGTATTTGAGATTTTATTACTTATCACTTGTCTAGTAATTTCCAAAATTGACACACCAGTTATCATCATCAGTCTCGAAAACAGTAGCCATTGAGGTAGTCCCATAAAAAGAAGTGAACTGTAACAGTTGCAGCAATTGAAGTCTTGCTTGAGTGGGTCATGGGATTAACTTCTGAATTGGCCTCAAATTCCTGAATTGGATAGGAACAGTTTCAGATTATCGGCTGAACCACATCCGATAACCCTCATTTTCGCGAAAAATTGGCTGAGCTTCTCAAATACTGCCACAAAACTCATTAAAACAAACACAACGCACTTCCACCATCTCAAATTCACTCAAATCCATCCACAATTTCGCATTTAATCCACATGTCGCCCTCTGTGAGGCAGCTGGACCAGAACCTGACAAAATCGCCCACACTGCCCAACACCTCACCCCAGAAACCCCAGTATGAAGAACCCACCGAGGAGACAATATCATACTTGCTCCCAGATATCAAGATCATCGATATCGTTAATGAGAAAACACATGACTATGAGGTCGTCAGCATAAAAGGGTTTGAAATCTATATTGTGGAGCAGTGGGCTACGGATAGAAGATACACTAATGTCATCACTTCATACACAGGGGACAGCGAACATGAGATAAAAGTCGGTAAGGTTACTCTGCCCAGGGATAGATCGAAATGGAATGATAAGATGTTGCATCTATTTAAAGAAGTTGAAGCATATGGAGGTAAACCAAAAGTAACTGAACATGGAATACTATTCATTACGAACTTATCCAAATTCCCATCGAATCTGAATCTGTTGCCAGTATCTGGTGGTTGTGTTTTAGATATCTGGGATTCCTTCAAGGTTAATTTAAATCTAAGAAAGCTGAATTGTGGTGGAAGGTCTGCATTATTACTGTGCTCCCCATCTGATGTTTCAGAAGACAAATTTAGACAAATTTACAGGACACATCCCAAAGTGGACTTATTATACTCAGTTGAAGAGCTAGTTAAGCTAGTTCAGATTTGTCTTGTTGATTTCAAGTTGTTAGATCCCACATTTCTGGATGGTATGTTTTGTAACCAAACAGAGGAGAGTATCTCTCAATGGTGGGATATTTATGGTTCAAAATATTTTGATAGCTCCTCACCAAAAGATGGTAAATTAGGTCCAACCACAGTGTCTGCAATCTTGGGGTTTGTTTTAAGTTGTACATTCAGGTTAGACATAGCTGGTTCTGATTTCCCAAAGGAACCTTTCAATTATTTTAGTTTCAGGGTCAACGTTGGTAAATTCCAGAAACAATACAATTTACAAAGAACATGGTATTTGGACCCTCATACCGTTGAAAAGTTATTTAAAGTCACAAACAAGAAGGCAGGGCCATCAGCCTTAAAGAAAGTGATGAAGTATACAGTTCATGATTTGCCTGGTCGTACTAGTTCATTACAATCGGCACAAGAGGTTCTTACCACGGATTTGGAAAAAGCTATTAAATACTTTAACTGCAGTGCAAGGTTGGAATATTTATGGTTTGGTAAGGGTAATGTGAATAATATCAAGAGGTTCAATTATGAAATGGGAAGTAAACAGTTATCCGCTTCAACTTTCAGATCTGGTGTTGGTAAGATCAAGAGTCTACCTAGAAAACTACAGGAAGAATATCCCTCATCATCATCAAGAAGAAAGGAAAATGGAAAAGGTATTGCTGGTGAGTTACCATCTCCTGGTGAGACAGATCATGAGTTATCAGAAGTCGAAATTCCATTAGAATTGAGCAACATTGATCGTCTGATTCCAGAACCTGAACCACCCATCAAGGAGGAAGAAGAGAAACCACCAAAGAAAGAACACTTCAATTGTGATGAAGTTTTCCAAAACCTGAACAGAAGGATATCAGTTCCTTACCTGAATAACGAAATCGGTAAGAGACAAACAGATTATGAGAATCATCAGGTCTCATTAATATCGTCAGTTCAAAACCAAATACTCGTCAAAAGAAACAAATCATTCTCATTTGTGGAATCCACTATCCTTCGTCATGAAACAGAAACACCAATACCACTCCATTTATCCAAACAATTAATTAGCATTGAACAGCATCTTTATTGTTGCAAGAAACTCAAGCACAGAGAGGCATTTTCCCGATACAGATCAGCCATTCATTCCAAATCACAACAATCCAAACGTCTCAAGCACAAAATCATCCCAGTTTTCCATCGTTTTGAACTTCAAAAGCAAGAAGATGAGAGAGTAGCAGCCAAAATAGAAGATATTCAGGCCATTGGTGCGCGTTTAGAATATGAGATCAGGATCCTTCAGAATAAGATCCGTGATACTGAAGACTGTGTCAATACATTTGTAAGAAAAGTTGAAACATTGGAAGTTTCCATCAATGAACAGTTATTGAAAGGAGTCAATGCTGTTGAGGGTGAGTTGGGTTGGTGCAGTTCACTGATGAACAGTGCAAAGGTTGGGAAGTATTTGGAAAGATTGGGGAATATGTCGTTGTTTGGATGGTTGAGAAGATATCAGAGAGGTGGGTTGAATGGTGTGGGTATTGATACTAAGAAGGAGTAATACGAAGTAGGAGAAATAATAGCATCACGGGCATTAGAATTAATAATAATATTTATGTAATATGTTTCGTAGCAAATCAATAATTCATTGCGACTTGACTTGTTTCTGTTGTTCCTCTTTAATGATCTCATCTAACACAATTTTCAAATCATCCAAGATCCCACTCATTGCATCAATCCTCTTTTCACTATATTGTACATCTTCAGTCAGTCGCTTCTTACTCTGCCTCAACACTCTCAAATGCTTCAATGCATCGATCTCCAAATCATCAATAGTGTTATTTGCCAAATTCAATTTGATCCAATCACATAATGAGTTAAAAATGTCAGTGTTTTGATCTATCACTCGTTTCCATTTCCTGCTGATGTATTCTTCTCTCTGAATATCCATCGACAGCTGAAGATTCTCATTCTTAACTTTCTCTATGCTTGAATCATTGGAAAGATCAATTACATGTGGTTCATTGTCTTCGACTAAGTCTTTGGAACTAATATCGAAGTTAATGTTTGATAAATATCCCACTTTCTTGAGCAACTCAGTGATCTTCTCCACTTTTCTGTACGATATTTTCAATTCGGTAGTCAAGTCATTACTCAGATTTGTCACTGGATGCAAATCCTCACTTCTGAATGCCATATTGATCTAGCAATTAATCACGATAGCGTTCTGTGTTGACATTTCCTTACATTTCCAAGGTGACAGGAACACAAAAACAAACAAAGATCTAAACACCCAGACACGATCAATTACATAATCTCCGGAACCGGAAACTGGCGTCTGAATCCGGTCCCAGATAACGCTTTGAACGGTACAATGAGTCAATGACTAATTATTTATAGCTTCTTATCGTGGAGTCGATGAAAAATGCAAGATTTCCAAGAGAGTGAACTCTTGTATTTGATACTGGAACCGATTTGAGAGACCTGTCATGCCTGAACTACTTGGAGGAAGCCCGCTATCTGCTCCAGCAGCAGCAGCCTCCTCTTTTTTCAAAAGAAAAGAGCCATCAAGAGAAGAGACAATCGATCTGCAGGAGCTCAGAAAGAACAATGAAGACACCATCGACAAAAGTACAGGATTCCACCTAAACCAGGGATCCGATGTGACTGTTAACGTTGATCCTCATGGGACTAGAGATATCTACGAAATAGCCTCCGAGGACCGTATGTTAAACCCAGATGAAGGTGTTGAGTTTCCAGAAGGTGGGTTGAAGGCCTATAGTGTCGTTTTTGGTGCATTCATGGGATTGATTCCTACATTTGGATTAATCAATTCAGTCGGTGCTATTGAATCATACATTTCTACACATCAATTGGCTGATGTTTCAACTTCAACGATTTCATGGATTTTCACAATTAATACATTTGTCACCTTTTCATCAATGATCTTTTCAGGTGCTCTCTTTGACAGACATGGAAGTTTTGGTCCTTTGTTAGTGGGTACTATTCTCTTCTGCTCTGGTTTGATGGCTACAGCTAATGCTAAGCATATGTGGCAGTTCATATTAACTTTATGTGTTGTCGGTGTTGGTAATGGTATTTTGGTCAGTCCATTGTGTGGTGTTGTGTCTCATTATTTCAATAAAAAGAGGGCAACTGCACTATCTATTGCAACCACAGGTGGTTCCGTTGGAGGTATTGTTGTCCCATTGATGCTGAGAGGCTTATACACCAGTGTCGGGTTTGAATGGGCTATTAGAATTTTGGCCTTCTTCAGTTTATTCTGTCTAAGTTGGGCATTATTGATTGCTAAGGAGAGATTCAAAGATGATTCAAGAAAGATCAACAATAGTAGAGATTTCCTTGACGTTTATGTGCTCGGGTTGTTTGACTACAAAGCGATCAGGGAGCCAAAATTCATCTTCTGTACCTTGGCTGTTGCTTTTGCTGAGTGTGGTTTGATTATTGCTTCAATTTACTACCCATCATATGTTATCAAAAGAGGCTATCATGAAGACACCGCATATTTGTTGATCACTGTGGTCAATACAACAGGTATCTTGGGTCGTTATATTCCTGCTTATGTTGCAGACAGATACTTAGGAAGATTCAACGTTGCTATCTTAACTGTCATCTTTTGTATGATCTTTGTCTTGACATTATGGTTGCCATTTGGTCATAGCTTGAATATTCTTTATGCTTTTTCTGCGCTTTATGGGTTTTCATCAGGTACAATTTTATCCTTACCACCAGCATGTGTTGGTCAAATCTCAAGAACTGAAGAGTTTGGAAAGAGATACAGTACTATGTACTTATTAGTCTCATTTAGTACAATCGTCACCATCCCAGTGAGTGGTGCTATTATTGGTACTGGAAGTGTCCAAGAATATAATCATTATATTGTGTATGTCGCTGGTCTATTAGCAGGAGGTGCCATCTTTTATGCTACTTCAAGATATTGCTGTGTTGGTATCAAATTGTGTAAATTCTGAAAAAAATGACTGGTTCATGAAGAAGATACATTCGAAGGATGGCCCGTAGCCACGCCTCTCCACCATCCAATTCGGGACTCGGGACTCGGCACCAATTCTCAAATGGTGAATGGGCAACTCCGCTCAACTTTCAAGGCGAAACAAGCGCGATCGGGAATCCAACTTGTCGCATAAAACACCAAAGTCCGCTTTTCTGGGGACGTTCATGCGAAGCGAGTTTTGTGACTTGTTTGGTTTCTGCAATGTTTTGCGAGTAAAACGCCAGCTCAAACTAGTGGAGCCCTAAACTTAACAGGACAACCCCTAAACGACACCCAATTACCTCGTAGTTTAGTGGAGGTTGCTGTATCCTTTCCTCACACATTCTAAGTGGCCATCTGGAGCACAATGGCGCAATCTCTCGGGCCATTACCCTGTGGAATCCAGTCCAGAACGGGATACTCCCTTCTCAATCCCTCATGGGCTCAGTCTTCGCTGTTTAAAACTTCATGGAGTCGCAAAAAAAAACGTTCCGAGAAAAAGATTTGCGTTTTTTCACAACGGTCAAACTTGCAGCGACGTTTGAAAATTCAGATTTATTTTTTGGAGAAAAGCAGTGAATTTGTGGGTAGTTGGTAATAAAATTTGGATATTAAACATATTTGGTAATTTATTGGCATAAATAGAATCTCCTCCCCTATAGCATAATAATGAGCCCAAAATGTCATACCATTTAACCAGGCCTTACTCTCAAAATAGGCTTCCAAATAGCCTTCAATTTAACGGTACACGCCACATGGACTAAAACTCAAAACGCACAATATGCAGCTTAAGAATCTGGCCAAATAATGGACCTTTTGAACAATCGGAGAAACTCTAGAAACTTCATAGTTTGAACGAATCATAAGGAAAAGGTGCTTTTTGATCTTTGAAATTTCCATGCCTGATTAGAAGGGATTAAAAATAGCCCATCCACCTCCTTTCGAAATGTACCATGCGCTTGCACCTGAAAGTGCTGGGAACTATAAAAGAGCCTCAAAGTATCGAAGATCTTACTATTCCCACAAAATAACAAGTCGATCTATACACCTCACATTTCCAATTCATCTTAGCCATATATGCAACACGCTGACACCTCATCAGTCGCTCCAACACGTCCTGAGTTCAACTCAACTGACTCTTCTCAAACATTAGTCAATGCCAGTGACTATAACACCACCACCACCACAAAGGTTAATAAATTAGAGACTTCCGAGGAAGAATCTAATGATTTGAACTCTGCTAACGTCGTTAGTAACGATACATCTGACGTTGAGTCGCAAATCACTACTATTGGGACTAATCCTTCTGATCAAAAGAAAGATTTTTGTATTGAGGAAGATATCGAATTTCCTGAAGGTGGATGGAGGGCATATTCTGTTGTTTTTGGTTCATTCATGGGTATGATTGCATGTTTTGGATTAATGAACATCGTTGGTGCTATTGAGTCATATGTTAAGCATAACCAATTGAAAGATGTGAACTCATCAACCGTTGGTTGGATTTTCTCAATTTCTACTTTCGTCACATACACGTCATGTATATTCTCAGGTACTTATTTTGATAGAAATGGGACAAGAACAATGATGATCTCAGGTACTTGTTTATTAGTTACTGGTTTAGTAGCAACTGCATCTTGTCAAACGGTTTGGCAATTCATTTTAGCATTTGGTGTTTTAACTTCTTTTGGTAATGGGTTATTGATGTCCCCCTTGATCTCAGTCATTGCACATTATTTCTCTAAGAAGAGAGGTTTATACACATCATTGGCGGCTAGTGTTGGTGGTGTTATTTTCCCAATCATGTTGAGATCTTTATATGACAAAGTTGGGTTTGTTTGGTCAATTAGAATTCTGGCATTGATCTTTCTGTTTTGTTTGACAGTTGCTACTTTGTTGGTTAAGGAAAGATTCAACATGAAAAATGAAATCAAGGATAGTACTATCAAACAAAGAATTTTAGATTATGTTTCAATCTTTGATAAATCAACACTCAAAGACATGAAATTCATCTATTGTACCCTTGGTGCCTTATTTGCAGAGATTTCCACATTTTCATGTATCACTTACTTTGCTTCATATGCAATCAAACGTGGTTATTCAATTGATGATTCCTATTTATTAATCACATTAGTTAATTTAGGTACCATTCCAGGCCGTGCTGTCGCCGGTCAATTAGCTGATTCTTTCGGTAGATTCAATGTGATGATCGTCATCATGTTGTTAGCATGTATTGTGAATTTAGTCATGTGGATGCCATTCGGCTCAAGTTTGAAGGTCTTGTATGGTTATGCTATATTATATGGTATTATTTCAGGATCTGTGTTTTCATTGTTACCTGTGTGTTGTGGTCAGATTTCAAAGACTTCTGAGTTTGGTAAGAGATACAGTGTTATGTATTTCTTTGTTGCATTTGGTACCTTAGTCGGTATTCCAATTGGTGGTGCCATTATTGGCGATACTAATAGTTCTATTATGAGATACAATTGGTTGATTGTATATACAGCTGTCTGTGCCATTATTAGTGCAGCTTTCTACTATGTTTCCAGATATTGTTGCGTTGGAGCTTCAATTAACAAGAAGTTTTAAAACGGTGATTAATTGCTGTGTTTTGAAAAAATGATGAGGGTGAGGCGAGATAATCTGAGGAGATTGGTTTTGGTTTTCAGTGTCAGACGAGAGTCTGAGGTTTACTGAAGTTTAATTTTGCATTCTGTTTTTGTTGATGAATTCTGATTTTAATTTACGAAATTACGGTTCTTTATTCTAGATAGTTACTAAAATGGGTGTTTTGATTTTTATAAAAGTATGATAATGATAATATGATATAGATTTGTTTTGTAATGTAATCTCTAGAGTTCCTCACTTGATAATATTTCCTACTTTTCCTACTTCAATATCGCAGGAACTGTAGTTATGCCCGAGCTGAGCTGACTCTCTTTTATCAAAGAGAACACAACTGGTTCTTTGGAATTGTTATTGAGGACAAAGTTGAAGGACTGACACTAACACATATGTAACGTTGAAGTTCGTGAGGAATTTTATTTTTCAGTTCACACAAGAACAACCCAACGAATGCTTTATGAACATTTAAATTATCTGAGGGTGATACTGGGAAAATAGCTGGTTACAGTATCGGGGAGGACACTTAGATTAATTAGAATTACTGAGTCTTGATTCTCTATTAGAAGTCAACAAATATGCTGCGTATCTATCAAATCAAATTCCAACTCCACTTCAGGTTCAGGTTTGGTTCAAATGTTTAAAGTCCTTCAAATGCAACGAAAGTAGGTGATTCTTCATCACATCAAGTAAAGACTTCAGAGAATTTAAGAATCGTGTTCGACTGTAAACAAAAGTTGCCTTAGTAGAAGATACTGGCACGAAAGACCAGAGAACAAATACAGGACCTAGATACTATTAAAAAATGGTATGCAATGTTGTCTAATGTTATAGTTATTAGTAATTGGAAGACCACAGAGGCTAATAGCACACACAGTTAGAAGGAAATATTTGGATACTGTACACTGGAATCGTGTTCTTGATGACCAATCAAACCCAAACATTTGCATCGTTCAGTTTATCCACAAGACTTATATTTGGAAAGTCGTGATACAGACACAATAACGTTAATAGTAAGCTCAATCTACTTTTAGAATCAGATATGGTTTTTTGAAACTGACCCACAAAACATTGTGGTAAAAATTGGTGTTTGACAGATTTAGTGACACGATAAACTTGGCAGACACTGGCCAAAGCCTCATTAATCGATGATTCTAGTCTGGATCGGACATGGTATATCTTCTGTGAAGACCTGTTCCTTCGCAGTTTCGGATCTTCACTTGTCAGGTCGAGTTCTACATCCACACAGAAACTTTATTTTAACCAATAAAATACAAGCGTCTGGATGTGCAACTCTCATTACCATAGTCCTCACAGCCCATTATTATTCTTCTCTAGCAACCTCTCAATGTCATTCATGAATTTAGTACCCTCGACAACCCTCTCCAAATCACTATTTGGCAAGAAACTCACCAATTTCCCACCCTTATAATTATCAACATCATAGACGTCACCTTCTTGGACCTGTATTAGTTTCGATATCTGGCAGTATCCGATTGGGATATTTGATGAAAGTATTTGTTGAATCCCATTCTTTGTCAACACAGTAGGAGCACAGAACAACATGATCGAATTTTTAGAATTGACTTTATTGAACTCAGCGTGAAAAATCCCAGGTAGCTCCCTGATCTCTTTTGCTGTAATTTTGGTGGCGTAGTTCTTACACTGTACCAACACATTCAGCTCTTTAAATCCTGTATCTGCTCCACCGATCTTCAATCCTGTCAAATCCCATTTCCCTGTAAGATCAATACCATTATCATTCGTCCCACCAACATGAGCCAAATTCAGCCCATCCATGCATCTTGTAAGCTCATTCATTGATGAAAGTTCAAAGGACGTACCGTTGAACACAGTACTGTTTGTCTTCAACTGCTTTGTTCTTGCATACTCGAAATATTGGGTCGTGTTCAAAAATGGATGAGTCCGTAGAGTCCTGTGGATAATCAGTGGGGTTCTGGCTATTGGTACGTGTCTCATTAGCATTTTAACAAATCAAATGAAAGTGTTGAGTATAATAATATGAACCAGAGCGATGATGTGAGCCACAAGAACGTGAAACAAAAGTGAAAAATTGTATGATTTGGTATGATTTTTAGACGCGTTTTTTACATAATAGCTTAGTCAAATTGTGTTTGTTTCAGAAAGAATCTCAATTTACTTATAGTATCAGGTTCAGTCTTTTCAGTCCCTGGATACCACAGAGCCACTATCTCTATTCCATACGCTCTCAAACGTTGACCGCACATTAAAATGGCTGACCAGCAACCAGAACCACTTCACACACCACAAAAAGACAATAACAAAGGAGACAATATCAAAGTAGACATCTCCACAACTTCAGAAAAGGCGGACACAAGTGATATTGTAACGATATTTGATGTCGCTACAGAGATAGAGACCATGCTTCAGGCCATCTCGAAGAGCGTGGATGAGAATGATCAGTTGGTGCTCAGTAAAGGTATGTATATGAACTTTTGCCATTTTGATGGAATGCCAATGTACTAACAAAACAACAGTTGAGAAGATCAATAAGAAATTGGACAAGATGGAGAAAACTATACGGTCTGAGAAATGAGTGACATGAATACTTAATACAGAACTGGCCTTACTTGATCAAGGATGTAGTCTAATGATACAGTTGTAGAGCTTCAGGTGCGATCTGTAACACCCAGACATCACACAACTTTTTCAAATACAATTTCTAGTTAACACATTAAGCTACATCAAACTCGAAGATACACTAGACTTATAGAACATGGCGCCAAAGAAGACAAAGAATCAGCTGCGTCGTGAACGACAGAAACAACTGAGGCAGAAAGAACCAGAGCCAGACCAACAGAAACCAATTGTGAAACCTGAGAATATCACAAATAATAAACCATCAAGCATCACATCATTATCAAACATTGATCTATTCGATCCAACATTAGCTCAATTCAAACAAGTCTTCGAAAGATTCCAGCCGAAAGAGATCGAAGATGATAAAGATAAGCAAAATGAAAATGATGAGTCTTCAAGAGGTCAGATAATCGATAATGATTCAGACAATGAAACAACAGAAGTAACTAAGGCCAATGAAAACACAACAAATACAATCTCTAAGAAGCAACAACGTAAACACGCCAAGATCCCATTATCTGTACTCAAAGGAAGTACACCACATCCTGAAGTGGTAGAATGGTATGATGCTGACTCCAAAGATCCATTTTTCACGATATCCATCAAATCATCCAAAAACACGATACCCATCCCATCACATTGGCAACTTAAGAGAGAGTTCCTTGCCACTAAGAGGGAAAAGAAGGCGTTTATGCTACCGCCTGCAGTTCAAGCTACAGGGATTACAGAAATGCGTGACACGACGAATCCAGAAACGAATGAAGATGGTGAAGAAATCTCATTAAAGGCTAAACAAAGACAGAAAGTCAGACCTAAATTGAATTCATTAGATTTGGATTATCAAAAACTATACGACGCCTTCTTCAAGAATCAGACAAAACCAAAATTATATGATATTGGTGAGATATACTACGAGGGTAAAGAATTTGAAGAATTGGATACCAGTGTCTATAAACCAGGTGTTATTTCTCCAGGGTTACGGGAAGCATTGGGGGTTCCTGAGACCGCTGTGCTACCATGGGTGATGAAGATTAAACAATTAGGTTGTGGTTTGCCTCCTTCGTATCCTGATTTGAAATTACCTGGTTTTAATATACCATTAGTGGAGTACGGCGAAGGCGTTATTGAGATCGGAAAGGATGAGGCTTTAGGTATAAGGAGAGAATTATTTGGTAAATTGCTTCCTCATGAGGAAGAAGAGGAAGATGATGAAGAAGGAGAGGAACAGGGGAGTGAACAAAGCGACGAGGAAACTGCTGCTGGAGCAATTGATAATGCTAATGACGAAGAAGCAGTAGTTGTTGTTCCTCAAGAAGAGCTTAAAGTGATAACTGCAAACCCAAAATATGAGTCCATCTCATCACCAGAAGATATTGCCACAAGACAAGAGACTGAAGAACCGCAGTCAGATGAAGAAGATATACCACTCCCTGAACAATTCCCAATCAAGTCATCGACAGAAAAGCCAATTGAGCCAAAGAAGTTATATCAGATTCTTAAAGAGAAGTTTCAGGACGGAAATGGATCCGGTGAAAGTGGATTGTTGTCTGGAGGTGGTGCTCGTAGTTATGAATTAGGTAATAAGAGGTCTGGTGATACTGAAGGAAATAAAGAGGATGTTAAGAAGCAGAAAGTGGAGGAGGATGACGATGAAGAAGACGATGATGAAGAAGGTGGGAAGTTCAAGTTCTAGTGTACAGTGATAGCCAGATATAAAATTGATACTGGAAACGATCATCTGAATGCACCGAACTAAGCGAGGGCCCATAAGTAACCTAACTCTAACTGTATAATGCACTAAACTATGCATGTTATACGCCATTCTGACATTTACCTACGAATCCGAAACGCCCTAACGCGTAAATTCCATCCCTAGGAAAACATTTCTAAAACCGAAATCATCATCCCAGCAAAAAAGGAAAACACGTTAATTTCCCACCTCATACGTGGCACATGTCAGACCAGGAAGCCCAAAGCGTGACCGATCTGGCAAATAAGACATTCAGCATGTTGAAACGTGGAAGAGGAGAGCTTGAAGACAAAGGTGAAGAAGAAACGGTGAAGAAAGTCAAAATAGGCGAGAACAATGGAGATGATGATGCAAGCCCAATTGTCAGAGATCCAAGAACTAGAACCACTGCAAACCAGAGATCCGAGAGTGCGACTGTTACTGGTATCAAAGGTCTTCCGACTGGTTCAAAGGGATTGCCTAAGGGTCCAAAGGGTTTGAGAAGACCAAGTAAAGAGTCTTCTAAATCTGTCACCAAAGAAAATGGAGCCATTCCTGTGGAGAAAGATGAAACAGAAGTGGAAATGAAGGAAGAGAAGAAAGACGAAGAGAAGAAAGAAGACGCTTTCATCTCCGGGATTAAGGCGCTTGACAACATCAGTGATGGCTCAGACGATCTTTTAAGGTTATCAGATACGATTTCATTAGAACATGCTGTGTCTACACTACAACAGTCCATCAAAACGATACTTGCATCCAACTTCAATGACGAGAAGTTGAAGGAGATCAAAGCTTCAACGGATAAGATCTCATCACCACAAGTCCTTTTAGCGTTGGACAGAAAGAAGTTGGCACTTGTTGCTAAGTTGAATACTTTGCATGATGAGCAGAAGTTGAAACTTTTTGATCAGATTCTGGACTTTGATGATGAGAACGGAAATATTGAGGAGTTGGATACTACTGATATACAAAACATTATTCAGTCTATTGGTACTCAAGGTATCAAAGTCCACAAGAAACCAGTTGAGATGAAATTATCTGATTATGCATTACCTCCATTACCGGAAATCAAAAATCCAAAAATTAGAGCACAGGTGTTCGTTCATAGATCAGTTACAAATGTCCAAGTCTTTCTTTCTGAAAAAGAACAATTAAGATCACATAATGAAAGATTTGAATTCATTGGTGATTCTGTTTTGAACAATATTATGACTTTTATTGTTGTTAATCATCATCCTTATGCAACAGAAGGTGAATTATCTCAATTGAGAACCAGATTAATTAATAATGCAACCTTATTGAAATGGTCCATTGAGTATGGATTTGATAAAAAATTACAATATCAAACAGACGATCATATTCTATTTGGTAAAAAAAAGATCTTTGCTGATGTGTTTGAAGCTTATATTGGTGGTTTGATCACTGATGATCCAAATAATTTCAATGTTATCTATGAATGGTTGAAGAAATTAGCAATGCCTGTTTTATTGAACAACAACGATGAAGTCACCAAGAGAGTTAATACCAATGAGAGAGGCGATATTAACCAAAATTCCAAAGTTGAATTATACTCATTGATTGGATTCGCCAGACTTGGTCTAAAATACGAATGTATTGAAAAGACATTCGAAAAAGATTATACAAACTTTGTCGTCCAAGTTAAAGTTGCATCTGGTGAGGTCTTAGGTCAAGGATCAGGTAAGAATCAAAAAGAAGCAGGAATGAGAGCTGCAATGTCCGTATTAGCCAATAAGGAAATTATTGAAAAATATAGTCGATTGAGAGCGTCGATTCCTAGGGAGGATTCTGCGAAACCAGATGATTCTCAAGGAGACAAAGAAGAATATCTAAGGAAGAAACAAGAAATAAAAGCAGTTAATAAAGCACTTTCTGAACAGGAAATCAAAGAGAGATTAGAAACACAGAATAGAGAAAATGCCATGACATCTCGTGGCTTTACAGGCTCCAAAGAATTCTCAGGTGGTAACAGATCCTCCTCCTTTGGAAACTCATCCTCATACAACTCACCGGCTGGTCGTGGTGGTTACTCATCGAATTCATCTTCATCAGATAGAGGCAGAAGAGGTGGCTATGGGTCCAGAGGTGGAAGACGTCCATTCAACGACAGATTCTGATATATATATGTATACCTACATCTATCGAAATTCACATTATTTGCATGCATTCCACCCAATTGTAGTTGCAATGACTGCTCACTCTCTTCACTTGATGTTTCTCGTACGAATTTTCCAGTCTCGTGACTTCAAAATCAAACAATAAAAACATCAACACTTTTGAATCAAACCGGTCAAATCCCACCACACCCAAACAACCCCCACCTGTTCTCGCAGACAATGAGCACCTCGCCCAGCGATTATCCCATCCTGATCGCAACCCTCGCCGAATCGAAAAGAGACATCCAGACCGCCAGAAACTCCCTGAACAGCGCCCTCCAGAACATCCCAGATCACGAGAAGCTCTCCCAATTAGAAACAGCAGAAGGCGTACCTGCCCGTTTGAAGTCCCTTGCTCACTCAGAAGAAGTCAAAATGGCTGCATCATGGGGCCAGAACCTAGATAAGTTGTCTGTTTTGATTGATGTGCTGCAGTTGAACACAGCTGATGAGAAGGATGAAGAAAATAGTGTGTTGGCTAAACTGAAACAATACAGAGAGAAGAAAGTGACTGAAGATCTTTTGAAAGAGCATTTTCCTAAGAGTGATAAAGCTGGAAGTAGTTCGACGAGCTCAATTGGTGGCGTTGATGTAGTTGAACCAATTGTTCGTATTTACCAAAACAATGTGAATTTGCCTAAGTTGCCACAGATTAGAGACAAGAGATTGTTTGATGATTTGTTCAATCATAAGTCAATAAATGAAAGACGTGACAATGTTGAACATATAAGAAAGAAGTTTGAAAGATTGATATTTTTAGGTACCCATGCCATAAATCTGGCCATTGCAGATGCTGTTTTTTTTGCGGTCACTAATGGTTCTAAAGTTGAAATGAGTACCGTTCAAAAGGCTATGGTTAGTGATACTAACTTGATCAAATGGTCTACACAGTATGGTTTTGATAGACACTTGATCGTCAATGATACTATTACAAGTAAGAAGGAAGTCCTAGCAGATCTATTCAAAGGTTATGTTGGTGTACTATACCTTGATTCCAATAAATCAATAAAAGATATCAATATCTGGCTACACAACATTTTTGAATATGATTTGAGGGTGGGATCAATCAAAGACATTTTAGAACAAGAAGACAGGGAACAATCAAATCGCAAGAAGTTGAAACCAAGTCCAACATCAGATCATCCATTACCTCGTTATACATCACAGCCACGAAACGCATTCACTGAGTCATTTGCCAAATTATCAGTCGAAGAACAAATCAAGCAATCAAAAGATCATTTGTACAGTCGTTTGAGCCCAATATTCACTCCTACATATCCCGTCTTATCTGACATAAAACCTCCAGAACTACCATCCTTCGAAGTCGCTTGTGTGATCAATGGTGAAGTTGTTGGCGTAGGTAACGCATCAAGTATCAAAATGGCATCAGCTAGGGCAGCATACGATGGTATGACGAGGAATGGTACCATTATTTTGAAATATGAGGCGTTGAGACAAGAAATCAAGAATAAAAGGTTTAATAGACCGATGCCATTCAGCGAACCAATAGATGATCAGATTAGAAAGTTAGTTGCCAAGAAGGAGTTGGATGATTTCTATGTGGATTAGATCCGTCTTGTCATTTAAATATTTATTTCGAATTTCTCTTCGATTAAGCTGGACATTGATTGTAGTTCACTCCCGTTAAACTCATTTATCGTGCTAGTTTTAACTATCTCACTTTAACGGTTGGACCCCCACTTCAACCAAATGGCTATGTTCGATGGCATCTCACTGGTGTTAATATCAAACAGAACACTGACATAAAAGGTATCTTCGTGGCTAAGAAAGAGAAGTGCTTTGTTAATTTGCATCCTCTTGCAATTGATAGAAGTTGATGCCAATTGACGATTGTTTGTTCAGAAAAAATTAGGTTTCTCGAGGATAAGATTGATTTTGAATCACAAACAAGCATCAATGAGGTGATAGATAACAAGATTGTGACTTAAACTGATGCTTATTTTTGATATTGAAACGGATTGCATATGATTATAGTATATAGTAAAATTGCTCTTCGCCGTCCGCGGTCAAAAATTCTCTTCAAATCAAAAAGTTACCAATAAATAATGTATATAGGGAATAAATAACTTAGTATATAGAATAAATAAGATAATAAATAAGATGAGGCACGATACCCAAGGGTGGATAAATAAATAAATAATAAATAATAAATAATAAATAAGGATGAGGTCAATAAATTAGTTTAACAAGTTTATGCAATTGCATAAGTTGGATGTTCATCAATAACTTTATCACCTTTCTCACCAAAACTTGCAATACATTTAGACATAGTGACAGAAGATCTTGAAATGACATCAGTCATCCAGAAATTCTCAATTGGATTCTTTAATGATTGATCCGTCACTTTTGAATCATCTAATAGGCTCAATGAATTAACACCTAATTTGGCAATTTCTGCAGAGACAGGTTCAATTAAATCTTGAACTAAGAAACTTGGTGAAATTTCAGCAATTCTAGTTCTTAATGAATATAAATCATTGTAAGCAAATCCTAATTTCAAGTATTCACTCAATGCTTTCAAAATTTGCCAATCTTCTCTTGCTGAACCTGGTGGATTTGTGGCTGCTCTTGTTTGTTGAACACGGCCTTCAGTGTTTATGTAAGTTGCTGATTTTTCAGTATATGCGGAACCAGGTAGGATAACATCAGCAAATGAAGCACCTAAATCACCATGATGACCTTGATAAACAACAAATGCATCACGAGGAATATCTTGGTTTTTTACTTCATCAGCACCTAATAAGTAAATGAATTTTGGTTTAGTTTGGGCAGCAGCTTTAGAGTTATTATGGAACCCAACTTCTAAGGCACCAGCTCTTGATGCTTCACGATGTAGTAAATTCAAACCATTCCAACTTTCAGTGATTATGTTTGATGAGGATTTGATGAATTTACCGATCTTGGAGTAGATAGCTGATGCATCTGGGGAATTGACAACGGCAGAACCAACAATAATTAGTGGATTTTTAGCATTTTTTAATTTCTCACCAACTTCACCCTTTAATGCGGATGCTAAAGAACTGACGTTTTCACCTAAGTGGTTTAATTCAAAGGTGGACTCAAAGTTTTCACCAACATGATGAATTTCTAAATCACTTTCTAACCATCTTCCTCTAATTCTAGCATTCAAGACAGAAGCTTCATGGCGTGGGTTCGTACCAACTAATAAGATTTGATCAGCTTGTTCAATACCAGTAATGGTTGAGTTGAAAATGTAGTTAGATTTGATATTGGCATTGTATGGAGTTGGTTCATTTTCTCTAAAGACATCATCAGTGGTTAAGTTTTCAGAGCCTAATGAATTAACAATATCTTTCAAAACAACCAATGATTCAACATCGGTTAAGGCACCAGCAACAGCTTTGATTTCATTGCCCTTTGGTTGAATCTTAGCATAAGCAGCAGAAATAGTGGATAATGCTTCATCCCAAGTGGCAGGTTCGAATTTGTTACCAACTCTAATCAAAGGAGTGGTCAATCTTTGAGTTTTCAAACCATCATATGCAAATCTAGTCTTATCTGAAATCCATTCTTCATTAACGTCATCATTCAATCTTGGTAAAACTCTCATAACTTCAATACCTCTACAATCAACTCTAATGTTAGAACCAACGGCATCTAAAACATCTATAGTCTCGGTTCTCTTCAATTCCCAAGGTCTGGCTTTGAAAGCATAAGGTTTAGAAGTCAATGCACCAACTGGACACAAATCAAGGATGTTACCAGATAATTCAGAGTTGACATTTCTTTCAACATAAGTACCAATTTGCATATCGTTACCACGACCAGTGGTACCGAATTCTGGAGCACCAGCAACATCATTCAAAAATCTGATACATCTGGTACAGTGGATACAACGGTTCATAGAGGTTTTAATCAATGGGCCAATGGCTTTGTTTTCAACAGCACGCTTACCGGAAACGTCACTGTATCTACCACGATCTGAACCATATCTTAAAGATTGTTCTTGTAAATCACATTCACCACCTTGGTCACAAACAGGACAGTCCAATGGATGATTTTCTAGTAAGAATTCGGTGATACCTTCTCTTGATTCCTTGACCTTTTGTGTGTCAGTACGAACAACCATCCCTTCTCTAACTGGAAAATGACATGATGCTACTAATTTTGGTGCTTTTTCAACGTCAACAAGACACATACGGCAGTTACCAGCAATTGCCAATTTGTCATGATAACAGTAACGAGGAACAGTGACACCAGCTTTGTCACACGCTTGGATGATGGAAGAACCGTTTTCGATCCTGACTTTCACGTCGTCGATGGTGACCTCAACTTCGGCCCTGAGAGGTGACAGCACGGAAAAAGAACGGGAGGCAGCTCTTATGGATCTGAGCACACTGGCACCGCGTCTCGCGTGGGTGAGCATGTTGATTATGGGTGAGTTTGCGGTGGGAAAAGGGCTTATTTTGATGGTTTTAAGGATTCAGGATACCTTTGTTTTTCGACCACTCAAAAAAGCGGGATTGGAAATCGCGAAAATACCTGACCTGGTATATTTCCTGATTCGGGTGCTTTGGATATTTACTTCAAATTAGGAAATATTCGCGAAAGATTCAAGAATTGCGATTTGAAAACAACAAAATTCAAATCAAAACACTGATTCTTTTAAATCTGTATCGAACTAATGTCCTTTTTCAACTCTATCAGGTAGGACTAACTCATTCAGAATACTATCGAGACAGTACTAACCCCAGCAGATTCGGGAGAAGCTCCAAAAAGAATAAACAGACAAAGGACCAGGCGTCCGTCTACTCCTCCAATAATGGATCACAACTATCACTAAGAAGATCACATTCCCCAGCAAAGCAGCAGAACTCATTCAACTCCCAGAATTTCCAACAGCTACAGCAACAACAATCACAACCAACACAACAGCAGCAACCAATACCTCTTTTCCTGGCAGAACCATTCGTCAAAACTGCACTGGTGAAAGGTTCATTCAAAACCATCGTTCAGTTACCAAAATACGTGGATCAAAATGAATGGATAGCTCAGAATATTTTCCAACTATACACAAACCTCAACCAATTCTATGGGATAATAGCAGAATACATTAAGCCTGAACTTTTCCCAACCATGAATGCAGGTCCAAAGACAGATTATCTGTGGGTTGATGCCAATGGTAAAAACGTTCAACTGCCCGCTAATCAATATATCGAATATGTACTAAGTTGGATAAGTAACAAGATCAATGATCAAACATTGTTTCCTACAAAATCAGGCGTTCCGTTTCCAACGAATTTCCTCAAGATAGTGAAGAACATAGTAAGACAAATGTTCAGGATATTTGCACATATGTATTATAATCATTTTGATAAGATTTTAAATTTATCATTAGAAGCTCATTGGAACTCACTTTTTGCACATTTCATTTCATTTATTACTGAATTCCAACTGATTGAAGAACAAGAATTGGAGCCATTACACTTACTGATTGAGAATTTCAAACAACAGGGTAAGGTTATGTGATGGGCAATGAGTAGAAAAGTACATACGGACCAATAGACAGAATCTTTTTGAAGCTCATCCTTGTATACAAGACTACATCCCTTTTCAATCCAATGCAAAAAGACATTCCTTTAAAACTATATACAAGAAATCCTCTCTAATCTTTCACTGTCAACATTGATAATCATAAAATGTTGCCAGGGAACCTCTAAAAACACCATAAATAAAAACGCTATAATCATGAAAAGAAATATTTACTTTCTCTTAAATCTTGAACATCAAAGTCACCCTTTGGTGGAATTGGAGGTAACACTAATGGTGCTAACACTCTGATCTCAGTACCGGCTCTCTTTGGCTTCTCAACAATCTCAACACCCTCCATATCATCTAATTCATTCTGTAGCTCTTGAACTTCTACTTGGATTGAAGCAGTTTCCTTAGCAGCAGCCTTCTTTGGACCTCTTTTCTTGGTTACTGATAAGTCATCCAATGATTCACCTTCCAATATACTAACAGTGGTGACCATCTCTCTTCCTCTTGCGGCTTCTTCTTCAACTTCAGAGTTGATCAAACGTTGTCTTTCTCTCTCCAAATAAATTTCATCACTGATGGTGATCTTTCTACCTAATTCTTGAGAAATTTCTTTTCTCTTCAATAGAATCTTCTTAGCAATTTCAGTATCTTTTGGAATCTTGACAATTCTCAAGAAACCTCTATATCTTTGATCAAACTCATTTTTCAAACTTTCGACCAAATCAACTTCATGCAACTTGATGAATGCGTCTCTTAATTCTTTGTTCATGGTATCAATATCACCAGCATGTGTCCAGTAAGAATCATGAACAGAAGCGAACTGAATACCTTTATCATAACAAGCATTAGCACTCATCAACATATGTGTAGCATCCAAAGAATGGATATAATTAGGAGGGAAAGCAGCTTGTTGTTTTCTGGAATCAACAGGACTCATAGCAAATGGATCAGTGATGTAAATTGTTTGTAAATTGGTGGATATCTGCTTCTTCTTTGTTGCACGGTATGGTTGGACAATAGGTAGGTCCAACGGAGTGGTCCAAATAACACTGGCCATGTTTGGAGGAGCATCAGCACTCTTCATCAATTGTTTGGA
Source organism: Komagataea pratensis (assembly GCA_003707865.2). Lineage (NCBI taxonomy): Eukaryota > Fungi > Ascomycota > Saccharomycetes > Phaffomycetales > Wickerhamomycetaceae > Komagataea > Komagataea pratensis. Next base: position 75,860 of record PPMA02000041.1, read on the forward strand.
ATCCATATCTAATCTGACTGATGACGAAATCAACTTAGCACATAAACCTAACCAATCCTGAATCAAATGAGCACCTTCAAACAATTCTCTAATACAAGCAAATACATGTTTAGTTAAGTAAACACTGTACTTGTATGGATCTTCATCTGGGAAAACATCAGCTAATTGTTTAGCAATTTGAGCATTGGCACCAACATAAGTAACACCATAAACATTGGTCATGACTGTTTGTTTAACAACTTTACGTTTGATCTTGTCTTTCAAAATCTCAGCAAGTTCATCACCTTCAGCAGCAGCTTTGTTCAATCTCTTGATGACTAAGTTGGCAACATAGGAGTAAACATCTTGTGGTCTGTCAGATGGAACCAAGTTGACCTGTCTAGCACCTTCGGCATCACCACCTAAGGCAGCGTAATGTTGTAGCCCATTACATGTACCATCCTGATGAACAGGTTGATGTGAAATGAATTCTTCTGGGTTTGGATGTTTCAAAGCTTCAGCCAATTCAAAGATGGTAGCAAGCGCTTGCCATGGTTTATCAGCTTGAGTCCACCAGTCTTTGTATCCAATTGGGTCAGCAGCAGTTTTGAAAATGTTTTCAATGTTGTCATTAGCATATTGAACTCTTTCATGTAATGGAGCCTTATCAATACCAAATAAATTAGACAAATGCACTTTCAACCAGTCCAACCCCCCTGGACCTAATTTCTTACCTTGCCAAAAGATCAATAAACCTCTTGATAAATCGTTACCTAAATGATTCAAATTTGGAGATAATGGATAAGCACGACCTCTAAAATCAAGATTGTGTGGGAAGAACATCTTCTCCCCTAAGAATGCTCTAGCAATTTCTAACTTATAATTAGCATCACATCTGGTAGATCTGCAATTATTGAATTCATGAGTTAATTTTTCAACTTGTTTCTTCCATGCAAAAATAACACTTGGATCTGAGTTTCTTGGAGGTTGTTCAGGTAACTTCAATTCTTCCTTGATTGGAGGAATATCTAAGAATTCTTCACCTTTGTTCCAGTAGTGAGACATCACATTGAAAACAGGTTCATTGACAGTCCATGCAGTTTGACCAAGCACGTTCAAACCTTTATAAACTTGATCTAATGAATCACTTGATGCTTTCAAATATGCCATTTGTTCAGGAGAATCCTTAGTTCTGATCAAGAAACCTTGTGAATATAGATAACCACCTGAGTTATATGAAGTCCAAGGTCTTGGCTTGACTAACATTGGTAACAGTTGTGGTTGGACAGTACCAACTAAACTATCAGCAGATAACTGAGAACCAATAGATCTGTGAATCTTCAAGACACCAACTTTAACAGAACTTTGGTATTGGTAAGAATGATAAAATGCAGGGGCCTCACCTTTAACAACTTCTTTGGTGATTGGGTCAATACCTTCGACTTGAACTTTAGCAACATGCATTAACATTGAGATCAATAAAGAACCAATCTTAACTTTGATTTCATGTGGCCAGATAAACTTCCAATCTGACAATTTCTCAGATTTGAAAGTTGATAGAGATTGAGCATATTTCTTCAAATTATTTGATTTCTTCAAGTCTTTGAAGACAGAATTTTCAGATTTCAATAACTGTTCTGATCTAAATTCTAGCTCTAAAGCACCTGACACAGCGACAACGGCTCTTGCCGTTCTCATACCTTCAGTAACACCACCGGTTGAGTTTAGTTTCAATAGTTCTAAAATAGTGATAGCAGACATCTTTTTAGCTGTTAACAGACTGAAGAATGGAGCATATTTCAATCTTTCTTTGTGTTGAGCTAGCGCAGCTTTTGACAATTTCGAAATGTCAACTTGATCAACATTCTTACAAAGTTCAATTTCTTCTTTGATCAATGGTGTGATATCTTCAGACCATCTCCATAATGTAGCATTCAATTTCTTGGAAACACTCAAACTTCCTTGGCTTTTCAATTCTTCGAAATCATGTTTCCATCTTTCCTGTGCTGCTAGGATAGCTCTATTCTCTAGTTGCTGTTGTCTTTCTTGATTGAAGGCATCTAGTCCAGATTCAAATGATTTTTGTAATTCTTCTGGAAGACTTTTATAGATCTTGAAGAAATTGATTTGTCCTTTAGATTCATCGACTGTTCCTTCTTCCATTAAGAAATTCAATTTGTCTACCAGTTCAGTATCCACATTCTCAATTAATTTCTTGTTAAGATGTGGTTTCAAACCTAGCAACGTGTGCCTAATGGCTTTCATACCAAAAGTGTCTACTGCTTTCAAATCAACTGAACCGTTCTGTAAAGAAGGTGGTAATTGTTCAATTGATGAGTTGAAGTCAGCAATTTCAATTTCTTTTTTATCCTGGTCCGATAGTGTTTCTTCTTCAATAACAGGCTCTTCATTCAGATAATCAGATATCAAGTTTCTATAATCATAAGGTATCAACTTCATATCATATCCATATTGATCAACTAAAGTGGCAAGATTTTTTATACCCAAAATTTCCAGATTTGAGAAGATTGATCTGATATCACCATTTGACTTAATACCAAAGTTATTAATGAGTCCGGTTGGATTCTTACCTTCATTCATAAATGAGTTAGCTAAGACGGCGACTGTTCTTCCATTAGGAGTAAGATTGAATTTGGTACCCCAGGTTGAAACAAAATCTTGTAACTCTTCACTAGTGGCCCTCTGCGCCCATTTCTGTAGGTATCTGTTCAAATCATCAACAAATGGAAGGTTATCTGATGTAGATAATGGTTCTAGCGTCTCGAGTATGGATAAAGCTCTTTCGTATTGCTCACTTTCTAGACAAACTTCTAGTAATGACCATAATCTCAAAATTTCACCTGTATTTGATTCTCTGAAGATGTTATCATATCTTGAGGAATAAGTACCTTTCATCAACACATCAGAATCGATTTCCTTTGTAGCTCTTTTCCTCATATCAAGACTGGCCTCATCCGATAGCTGCTGGAGCTCCTTAATGGCATAATCTGGAGTATTGCACTTTTGTGTGTTTAAAGAAGCATTATGTCTTGTGATTAACCCAGTTCTCAAGCGACTAGAGTCACGAAGCAGACTCGACACTGTTCTCTTGCGGCCGAGTATCCTTAGCATTTTTCCCGCTCTCTCTCTCTCAACCAAAATAAGTACAAAATATGGCTTGACTTTGGAGATGAAGTGGAATATTTCAAGTCAAACGTTCTACTATTGTCTACAGAAAGTGAAAAATTATGCAGAAAAAAAAGAAAATATTATTATCATAACCTTTCTACATCAGGTAATTTCCTATCTGAGTTATTCAAGTCTTTTCAAATTACACAATCTAAACACCCAGACACCAAACTCTCAATTCTCAAAGAAATTCAAAAAGGGCGACTTTTGATAACAAACTTGTCAGTTTAGTGTCACAATATCCCTATAGGAAATCGCTCTTTGACGAACAAAGCATCAACTAATCGGTCATGTGGTCATATATGTTTGGGGGCTCAAGCAGCAGAGACAAAGATGCGCCAAAGAAAGCCATCATCAACTTGAGAGAACAAATAAACATGTTAACTAAGAAACAGAACCATTTGTACACACAGATTGATGATCAGGATGCTATAGCCAGAAAGTTCATTTCCTCAGATAAAACCAAAGCCAAGAATGCATTGAAGCGTAAGAAGGTGTTGGATAACGAAGCAAACAAGATTTTTGCACAAATAGACGCATTGGAGAACCAATTACGTTCTATTGAAAGTGCCAACTTGAATTTAGAAACTATGAAAGCTATGAAACAGGGTGCCAAAGCTATGAAACAAATTCATGGTGGTATCACTGTTGATAAAGTTGATGAAACGATGGATGAAATTAGAGAACAGGCTGAATTGGGTGAAGAAATCAGCGAAGCTATTTCAAGATCTTACCCAGTTGATAACATTGATGAAGATGAATTAGAAGAGGAATTTGAAGCATTACAGCAAGAAGAAATCGATGATAAATTATTGAACAGTGGTTCTAAGACCAGCCAAGTCCAATTACCAGATGCTCCTAACACCAGTATCAGAGAAGATAAGAAAGAAGAGAAAGCGACTGAAGAGGATGATGAAGATGAAAGAGCTCTAAAGGAATTACAAGCGGAAATGGGATTATGATTTTACTTTTCACTTTTACACACATGGCGTTATTACCACCCCCTTTTCATGATTGTATAGCTCTGTGATAGCTCTTGATTAATTTTACGAATTTATTATTATTAAGTCATTTATATTCATTTTTGTGTCTAGTTAACCATAATCCACAAGATGAAGAACACTAATAGCACCCCGAAGATTTTCAGGAAGAGCCATCTGTTACTGCTGATTCCATTGAAATATTTCAATAATTCTCTTTGTGCACCTTGGATATTCAGATCTATATCTTCCACATTTTGATCAATTCTTTGAATTACTTCACTCTGTTCATTAACCATTGTAGCTAACTGCTGAAAAAGGTTACCGACTTCACTGATTGTAGATTCTATAGTTTCAACGGCCATATTACGCTCTTGTAAGTATTGTGATGATTGTTCTTCTAATAATAATTGCTGGTCTTGTGGTAATGATAATAATGCAGAGTTTTCTTGTGTTGAGGATTCATCAAACATGAACGGATTGTCAGAAACTATTCCTCCTGTTTTAGACTGTGGCTGACCTTGTGAATGCTGTGTACTTTGTATTGTTGAGAAGAATCTTTCTTGTCTTGATTTATTTTCGATCGCTATCTTCTGTCTACTTTCCAACACTTCTTTGAAATTCCCACTAACATTCTTCATTTTGGTATTCAATAATTGAACAATATTACTAGAATTCATCTTCAATTGTTTGTTGTTGTTATCAACACCAGTTTTCATATAATCCTGTAAAGTTTTCAAGTTCTTCTCAATCTTGATAATGTCTTGTTTGATAACATATGTCAACTCCGATATTTCGACAGGTCTATCATCGAACAATGGTTTCTTCTTCGCCAAAAGTGCCAACTTGGACAATAATTCTGAGGTATGTGCTATGTCTTTGGCGATTTTGGATGCTCTCAATTGGAATTCTGATTTCTTAATATTAGGTGGTTGTTGTGGTTGTTGTGGTAGTGGCTGATATTTATTCTGTGTGTTGTTGCGTCTGTTGACAGTGTTTACACACTGCTGGAACTCCAGAGTACGGTCCTGTATGTTCTGCTGTGGCCTCGGGGAATATGACATTGTGAAATTCTTTATTTTATACTGGTAAACTGTGCGAAATTTCCAATGTTTTGATGTTGATAAATACAATCAAAACCAATTTCGTGTTCTTTTTTACGGGCTCTTGTGCGATTTCCGAGCGAGCATATCACGTGAGGCTCATCGCCCGGAATTCCTAATAAGGGAATCCAAAAAAAATTTGTTCAAAAAAAAGTCAAATGATGTGTACAATTACTTGTAATTCCACGCTTCATTGGTTCAATCAAGTCACTTCACAATGTCAAAGAGACCAGCCAATGACACTGAAGAGCAGAGAAACATCTCTGCTAAATTCAGCGAGAATTCTCTTCCAGTTGGTAACAACTCCATGGAAATAGACAGTAATGAAGCAAAAGATCCTAATGAAGTTGAGATGGGAGAATTTGAAGATCCATACAGTGATGAATATGAAAGTGAAGATGATATTGTGGAGATTGACTCCAGTGGTGAAGTTAATGAAGAAGAAGATGAAAATATGGATGCGCAAGAAATCATTAAACAAGATGAAGCTCAAGAAGAACAAGAGGAACAATCAAATATCTATCTACCACATAAATCAAAACCTTTAGGACCTGATGAAGTTCTTGAAGCTGATCCTTCCGTTTACGAAATGTTGCATAATGTAAATTTACCATGGCCTTGTCTTACTTTGGATGTTCTTCCTGATCACTTAGGTGATGAGAGAAGAAACTATCCAGCTTCATTATATGTTGCAACTGCCACACAGGCCGAAAAGAAGAAAGATAATGAATTGTTAGTGTTGAAACTAAGTCAATTGGCTAAAACGTTGGTTAAAGATGATGAAGAAGACGAAGATGATGAAGATAATGAAGATGATGAATTTGAAGGTGATCCAGTTATGGAAAGTGAAGTCTTACCATTACGTGATACCACTAATAGATTAAGAGTCTCCCCACATGCTGCATCAACTGGTGAATATTTCACTGCCACTTCCAGTGAGAATGGTGAAGTTTTGATTTACGATCTAAGTTCACAATACAAATCATTTGATTCCCCAGGTTACACTATTCCAAAAACTGCCAAAAAACCAATTCATACTATCAGAAGTCATGGTAATGTTGAAGGTTATGGTCTTGATTGGTCACCATTGATCAACAGTGGGTCATTATTATCTGGTGATTGCTCAGGTAGAGTTTACTTAACTAACAGAACTTCATCAAAATGGATAACAGATAAAACTCCATTCACCGTTGATAACAATGAATCAATTGAAGATATTCAATGGTCTAAGGCTGAACAAACCGTTTTTGCAACCGCAGGAACTGATGGATACATTAGAATTTGGGATACCAGATCAAAGAAGCATAAACCAGCTATTTCAGTTGTTGGTTCAAACACAGATATTAACGTCATTTCATGGTCAGAAAAGATCAACTATTTATTAGCAAGTGGTGATGACGCTGGTAAATGGGGTATTTGGGATTTACGTAACTTCAAACCAAACGAACAACCATCTCCAGTCGCACAATATGATTTCCACAAGAGTCCAATCACCTCTATCAGTTTCAACCCATTAGATGAATCAATCATAGCTGTCAGTTCAGAAGATAACACTGTCACATTATGGGATTTATCAGTTGAAGCAGATGATGAAGAAATCAAACAACAGAATTCAGGAAATAAAGATCTTCAAGAGATTCCACCACAATTATTATTTGTTCATTGGCAAAGGGATGTTAAAGATGTTAAATGGCATAGACAGATTCCTGGTGCTTTGGTTAGTACTGGTACTGCTGGTTTAAACATCTGGAAGACTATCAGTGTGTGAGGATAGATTAATAAATAAAAGTGTATATTATGAAATGGTCATTAGTTAACAGTTTTATGTAAGTCGTTAGTAGATTCTAGGTACTGAGAGAAGTGTATTCATCGGATGTTTCACTAGTCAAAGGTAGAAGCTCTTCTTTTTCTTGGAAATAATCATAATAGATACTCATCAGCAACAATAAACCTTGACAAGTCGCAGCAGTGAAGTATGGTAACCAACTGCTCCAGTTTGAACCAGGTTTCAATGCTAATGTCAATGTCCATAAATAACCACCAGGAGTTTGAATACACATCATCAAAATGGACAAGACACCGGATTTCTTCAACTTGTATGTGGTATATAACTGTGGAATATATTGAACAACAGTCAAGATTGTGGAGAACACACCAAGAAATTTGGCATAAAGTAAAATCATGTTCTCGGAGAATGTGAAGTACGCGATAACCAAAGTCGTCGCAATAACACCAACAGTGGTCAAAATCTCATTCCAAGTTCTCTTGATTGCAATATACTCTGTCACTGGTTCATTCTCCAACGGATCCGTGAATCTGACACAGAACCACGAGATCAGTAACGTACAAAATGCCTGAATACCAACCTGGAATAAACTGACTTGCGAATTAGCACATTCGAACGCACTCAACTCTGAACAACACGGTATGGAAATGAACGACAATAACACCAAGTTCGACGTTGCGGATAACCCAGCTATTGAAATTAGGAGAAGAAACACAGGGGCTAGACCAATGGATGTCCTTGTTTTGATAATGTTATAGTATTGAGGAATGTATGAAAGAACAATCCCAAACGCAATGACTAGCGATGAGATGAAGGTTGCCTTTGAGGGGTTTCGGTAGATATCACAGTGGTTTTCACTCTCAAAGGGAAAGTAAGGCAGAGATTGGTCCATTTTTTGTGGTCTTTGAAGGGTTTTCCTCCGGGCTGATAGTTTATTTGTGGAGAAGCTCAATGTTTTTTCTTATCGGCGTCTTAATAAATACGTTAACTACGGTAGGGATATCAGATATCATCACAATCACATTAAATAAGCCAGAAACATGCTCTCATCTTGATCTTAACTTCCCAGTTGATATAGTTCTCAATAATACGATTTTCAGCAGCTTTTCTCGCATTCAAATCCATGAGGTTATCAGTTCTGGTAATGACCTTATCACTAACAAAGTCAACTATCTCAAAATTGGTTAATGTCACAGAGACATCATCATCATCGATATTGACAAGAATATTCTCTCTTCGTATGTCACGATGTAGAATATCACAGTACCTAGCAAGAAGCTCGAATTGTCGTACACTCTCTTCATAAAGTCTCTTTCGAAGATCCTCAGGAGGTTTAGCATCAACAAAGAAATCATAATTCTTTATCCCATCCTCAAATAGAATGTATTTTCCCTTGACATTGGATAGTGAATCATCCCTTCCGTGAGTCTTTCTCTTGTCCCATATTGTGAACTTTATATCACCATGACTTATAGGTTTGATGTAGTTCAATTCTCTCAACTCTTCTGGATGCATGAGCACAGCATCAATGATATTGTTATAGCAACGAACTTCAGTATCATGTCTAAATTCCCTTTCATGAAACTTGATCTCGTGTGGTTTGAGCTCAACTAGCTTGTTGATATACTTCAATATCATCGGATTCTCTTGCTCTTCGACATGAATTTTCTCAACATCATCAACAGCATCAACATCATCAGATCTTTTGAAGTGGTGCCTTATGTGATTCTTAATTGTGTCAAATTTGTCCCCAAAACTGAAAAAATTCACCAACAAATCAGTGGTGACATTATTGATTAAATTCTTGCGCTCTGCGATATTTTTGCAGGATGAGTCAGATATCACCTCTTCAAGTCTCTCAACGGTAGATCCATCATATGGAGTCAGTAGAATTCGCCTCTGTGCAATCAAATCTATCCTGTCGAATCTTATTGACTCCTCAATTGGATCAAGGGATGTGGGGGGATCTATGATGTTGTTGGACTCGTTTAAATTCAAGCGACTGATATGTTGTGCCAACGACTGATGATCTGATTTATTTGATTGGCTGGAATGTGTGGCTCTTTTGTTGATCTTATGATTCAATTTAGAAGACCCATAATGTTTCATAGTATGGCTTGGACTGATGACATGCTAAGGCTAGCTGTTCTTTGATATGCTAAAAAGCTTTTGTGTGTATTTTTGAGTCAGAAAAATAAACGCTGCAGCTGCGAATCGAATAGGAACGCATTTGGGTTACTGAGGATCCAAGAACTTCAAGTTGTACGAAGATGGTTAACGAAACTGGCAGAACCTATCTTGAAGGAGAATGCCATTGATTTGAATAATTTAATCAAGATGCGACTGTAGTCTGTATAAACGGTGAAGGAGACAAATTCTACGTCCCATCCTGATATATGTCATCTCTGAGTGAGATCGATCGAAAGTCACAATAAAATACATACCCGAACAAAACATATCTGAGTCCTCTAATTAGGGATTTTCAATAACGAGTCTCTGATATATACCCGTCTGTAACTACTGACTGGAGTACTAGTATACCTAGTGTTTTACTTCTCCATATTTAAGAGAATGTTCACGTGACGCTTATGTAATTTGGCGAAATCAAGAATCAGAAGGAGTCAAAAAATCAACAGAAACGAACCTATCCAAACTTCAACTTCTCCAACATCACATCGAGTCCATACTCCTTCCACGATGCCAACTGTCGCCACTGCGTTTGCCGAAACCACAAAGAGAAGTAAGACATTTGCTGATTTGAGCAAACGTACATTGAGGCTGTACAGAAACTACTTAAGACATGCGGATACCTTTGTTGAATTATACGAATTGGATATGCCAGTTGCCAATATCCGTACCAAGATCAGACAGGAGTTCGAAAGAAATCGTTATGAGAAAGATTTGAACATCAGTAATGTCTTGTACTTAAAGGGGCAGATGGAGTTTCAGGAGTTGGTTAATTTCTGGAAACAAAATGCTCAAGTCATGCGTTATTTCGAACATCATGGAGATACCAAATTCTTTGAAACTAAACCACAAAACCAAAGTGAATTCCTTGACAAATTCTTGAAAGGTAACTAGATTTGCTTTATTTATTATTTATTTATTATTTATTTATTATTTATTTATTATTTATTTATCCTATTATTTATTACTATTTATTACTATTTATTTATTTATTTATTCACTCTTGTTGAATTCTCAAATACACAACACAAACTACAAGCTCAACTAAAGCATAACTCTGTTTCGAACATGCATAACTCTATAAACTCTCTATCTCTAAAACTATACACACATAACTTCACACTTTCTCTAAAACAAACCATCAATCTCACCATCATCACTGACTTCAACGTTCATATAACCAGCATGAGTAGGTAAACCAGGAATGGTTTGGATTTCATCAGCTAAAGCATACAAGTATCCAGCACCGATTGAAGCTCTGATATCTCTGATTGGGAATTCGAAATCTGATGGAACACCTTTCAAATTAGCATCATGGGATAATGAATATTGAGTTTTGGCAATACAGATTGGCAAGTTACCAAATCCTTGTTTCTTGTAATTCTCAATCTTTTTGGCAGCAGTTTCTGAAATCTTGATAGATTTACCATTGTATAATTTACTAACAATAGCTTCTAATTTCTGTTCAACTGAATCGTTGACATCGTACAAGAACTTGAAGTTTTCTGGTTTGGAATGTTTAACTGATTCGACAACTGACTTGGCTAATTCAACAGCACCCTCACCACCTTTACCCCAATGGTTACTTTCAACGGCATCTAAAGCACCGGCTTCTTTTGCTAATTGTTTGACTAAATCTAATTCAGCTTGAGTATCATCTTTGAATTGGTTAACGGCAACCACAACATTGATACCGAATTGTTTGATGTTAGCAATCTGTTTAGCCAAGTTAGCAGTACCTTTACGAACCAAATCCAAGTTTTCTTCGGTGTATTCCTTTGGTAATGACTGACCTGGTTTGACATTTGGAGCACCACCATGTAATTTCAACGCTCTGATAGTAGCAACTAAAACAACAGTGTCTGGAGCGAAACCAGATGAACGACATTTGATATCCAAGAATCTTTCACCCCCCATTGTGAAATCGAAACCAGCTTCAGTGACAACGAACCCCTTTTGCTGGGTAGAACCACTTTCAGTACCGACTAATTTCAAAGATAATTTATCAGCAATGACAGAAGAAGCACCGATTGAAATGTTAGCAAATGGGCCGGCGTGAATCAAGACTGGAGAACCTTCCAATGTTTGCATTAAGGTTGGCTTAACAGCATCTTTCAATAATGCAGAAATGGCACCAGCAGCACCGATATCATCAACAGTGATTGGTTCATTTTCAAAATTGGAACCAACAACAATCTTACCAACTCTCTCTTGTAAATCGTGTAAATCCTTAGATAATGCTAAAATAGCCATCAGTTCAGAGGCAACAGTGATATCAAAACCGGTTTGTCTGGTGAAACCCTTTTCAGTTGGAGCTTGACCAATAGTGACTTGACGTAAGAATCTATCATTGACATCAACAACACGTTTAATAGTGATGGTTTCTGGATCAATGTTCAATCTAGCAAATTTCTTGATCTCTTCAAGGGCTAAATCGTCTGGGTTAGTCTTGTTGATTCCTAATTTTTGTAATCTTCTCAACATTGATTTAGTGAATGTTCTGGTACCCTTTTTGACAGGAACTAATCTCTTGTAGAAAGTTTCATCCTTCTTTTGAGTCAATTCATGGAACATTCTGGTATCAATAGCAGCAGCTAGCAAGTTGTTAGCAGCACCAATAGCATGAATATCACCAGTTAAATGCATGTTGAATTCATCCATTGGGATAACTTGGGCGTAACCACCACCAGCAGCACCACCTTTAACACCAAACGTAGGACCCATAGATGGCTGTCTAACGTTAGCGATAGCTGGGATGTTCAAGTGTGCAGACAAAGCTTGCACTAAGCCCATGGTAGTGGTAGATTTACCCTCGCCTAATGGGGTTGGGGTTATACCTGCAACTAAGATGTAGTGACCATTTTCACGGTCCTGTAAACGTTCGTAAGCGTTTAAGTTGATCTTGGCTTTGTAATGACCAAATAATTCTAATTCTGATTCCTTTAATTTCAATTCTTCAGCCAAGTCTTTAATCAATTTTGGAGTTTGGTTTCTTGAGATTTCGATATCTGAAGGAACCGGTTCTTTCAAGTGCAATGGCAAGGGGGTGAACTTTGGTAATTCATGTTGTTGTTGTAACTGTCTTTCAGCAGATAACAACACATTTTGGACTAACATAGCAACGGTCATTGGACCAACACCACCTGGAACAGGAGTGACGAATGAAGTCTTGTCTTTACAGCTTTCAAAATCAGCATCACCCACTAATCTCAAACCTGATTTTTTGGTGGAATCTGCGATGTAATTGATACCGACATCGATCAAAATAGAATCCTTTTTCAACCATTCGCCCTTAACAAAGTGTGGCTTACCGATGGCAGCAATAACAATATCAGCTTCCTTGACGATACTTGGTAAGTCAACAGTTCTTGAGTGACAGATGGTGACAGTAGCGTTTTTCTTCTGTAATAAAGTTGCAACTGGGACACCAACAATATCAGATCTACCAATAACAACAGCCTTTTTACCGCTTATCTCAATACCAGTTTCTTCTAATAATCTCATACAGCCGTTTGGAGTACATGGAATGAACTTTGGTTCACCACCTTTTTTCGATAATTCACCAACATTGAAACGTCCAAACCCATCAACATCTTTGTCAACAGACACAGCATTCGTAATTTTGGTTTCATTCAAATGTTTTGGCAATGGTAATTGAATCAACAAACCGTGAATGGAGTCATCCTGGTTGACCTTCTCAATCAAGTTCAACAATTCAAATTCAGTAATGTTTTCATCTAATTTGTCAACAGAACACAAAACACCTGATTCTTTACTAGCTTTCAATTTCATATTCACATAAGTGGATGAATCTGGTCTTGCACCGACTTGAATGATCTTACAATTTGGAGCAAACTTAGGGTATTTGGCCTTGATGGCTTGAATCTTTTTGAAGGCTTCATCTCTGACTTTCTGTGAGACGGCTTTACCTGACAAAGTAGTGAAGAGTCTGGTGTGCCTGCTGCTTGCCCACTTTCTATATTTGACAGCCTGGTTCCACATATTAGATGATTTTAAGGGGTATCAGCAAGGTATGAGTTGGGAGAATATGAAAGAAACTAAGGAAGTGAATGTTATACACCAGAATAGTTAAAATTGACGACACAAAAAAAAATTGGTAAAGTCATCGCCTGTGGCCCGAGTCATATTCGCGATATTGCGTGACTCTGATGGTTTGACTCCTTCACCAGAGTCAAGAGACCTGGCCCGAATTCGATTCTTTATCGCGGTATCCATTTCATCTGGTAAGTCAAAAGAGCAGTTAACATCAATGATAGTTACTGGTACGGCGTCTCCTACCTTAAGTCCGTGATAGTTTGTATAATCAAATAAAAGAAATAATAAATTATACTGAAAAAGAAAAAATTGTGTCACAGAATCATATCATCGTTATAGATCAGCATAATAATCACTGAGAAGTGTCAAGAACATATCTTCCCAAGATCTCACCTTTCTCCATCAATTTGAAAATATCAGAAATTTTACTGAGTATCAACTTGAACGAACAAGATGAGATAGAGTATAATGCAGTGCAAGATGTGTCCGGATTTTCTGTAGATGTACAGCATTCCTTTTGAGAAACGTTTTTCGCGGAATTCTGCATTATCCCAGCAACTGCAATATTGTATCTTAGGACTCAGGACTCAGTGCCCGCTAGTGATCCCCAGGATCTATGAATACTGAATGTTTATAGAGTCGACTATATTATCGTGGTACAAGCATATTTTCACTTCTCTCTTGTCAACGCGAACTCTCAATCTTGAGAAATATTTAAGGCTTCTCATAATGAGCTCACTCTGAACACTCAGAGAAACAATATCTTACAATCACTCTCTTCCTTACTTCTACTAATCTAATTCATAAATATCTATTATCAAGGTAGATACAAAGTCAGAATAGAGGATATAGAGATAGAAACCACAATGACTGGTACCGACAAGAAGAAAGATGAGACTGTTGTTCAAGTCAAAACATCACCAAATGATACTTCTTCTCCTGGTGTAGAAACCAGTTCAAATTCAGAAAACGATTCAAGTTTAATTTTAGAGTCTTCTTTGGGAGTTGGTTCAAGTGATTCATTAATTTCCGAATCAAAAAGAAGCAAGTTCTCAAAGGCAGTGGCTAGATATATTCCAAAACGTAACACTTCTTCAAGTGGTTCATCAACTCAAAGTTATCCATTCCCAAAGAATCACAGTCCAGAAACTCAAGAACATTTGGCTCAGTCTAAAAGAGACCATGATACCATAATGAATATGTACACTGAGGGTTCAGTTGTTTATACCCATGATCAATATGGGGACACATTAAGTGATGATGATGTATCCATTCTCCAACCAGATGAGGATAAGAAGTTCTACAGAAAAAGAGACAAGGTTAAAACTGTTAAAAATAGAGAAGATGGATTGGTTCCTGGAAATTCCAATGAACCTGATCTGGGAACTGCGTCCAGCGTTGACGAAGTTCTTCCAATAAGGTTACAAAATGATGACATTGAAAAGAACATTGAAGAAGGTGAGCGTAAACCAGATCATAACCTGTTCCTAAAGTTTGCTGCAGCAAGAATCAACGGTGCTGATAACTTGGAAGATGGTTCAAGAATTCTTGATAGAACACAAATTCCAATAAGGGAACGTCTAAGAGAGAGAAAAGAACAATTGTATGAGCTTTGGAAAGATCATAAATGGAAAAATTGGGTAATATTAGGTATAGCAATTGGTATTGTTGTCATCTTATGTTTTGTTATTCCACTCACTTTAAAATATAGAAACCACCCAAATGGAAAGAAGGTGGCTGTTTATGAACAACTGACAGATTATGTATATCCTCAATTATCAGCAATCAGAACAACTTTAGTTGATCCAGATACGCCAGAATCAGCAAGAATAAAGAAGAACAAAGATGGCGAAGAATGGGAGATTGTGTTTTCTGATGAGTTCAATGCGAACGGAAGAACTTTCTATCCTGGTATGGATCAATTCTGGGAAGCCGTTGACTTGAATTACGCAGCCACTAAGGATTTGGAATGGTATGATCCGGATGCCATCAGCACCAACAACGGAACGTTAAACATCAGAATGGATGCCGTTGAGCAACATGATTTATTCTACAGATCAGGAATGTTGCAAAGTTGGAATAAGTTTTGTTTGACTGGAGGCATCTTGGAAATCTCAGTTAAATTGCCTGGTTCTGCCTATACTGGTGGGTTGTGGCCTGGTTTATGGATGTTGGGAAATTTAGCAAGACCCGGGTATACTGCTTCTGCTGAAGGTGTGTGGCCTTATACTTACAATGAGTGTGACGCTGGTATTACTGCTAATCAGTCATCTAGTGATGGGATCTCCTATTTGCCAGGTCAGAAATTAAACAAGTGCACTTGCAAGGGAGAAGACCATCCTAATATGGGTGTAGGTAGAGGTGCCCCAGAAATTGATATCTTGGAAGGTGCTCATTCTTCTGGCTTGAACAGTTTTGGTGTTGCTGTGCAGACTTTACAAATTGCTCCTTTTGATATTTGGTACGGTCCGGATTATGAGTTTGTTGAGGTTTACAATTACAGTAAGTCTAACATTGCTAATTTCCTAGGTACACCATTTCAAGAAATGTTGTCTACCTTAACTACTATTAATGAAACCTGGTTTGAGAATATTGTTGATCCAAAAATGCCAAACACTACACTAACTGATCGTCAGACTTATTTCCAGACCTATTCCACAGAGTATCAATCGTTCGAGGAAAACAGAAAGGACAACTATTGTCGATTCAAGGTTGGTGAAGAACCAGTCTCAACAATTTTTGGGAACGCATTGCATCCAAATGGTAATATTGGCTGGAGAGAAATGCCAAAGGAGCCAATGTCTATTGTTTTGAATTTGGGTTTATCTACTGGTTGGTCATATATCCAATGGATGAACATTATGTTTCCTGTTGAGTTCCAAATTGATTATGTTAGAGTTTATCAGCCACCAGGAAAGACTAAATTGACTTGTGATCCTCCAGATTATCCAACTAATGACTACATTGAGAAGCATTTGAATGCCTATATGAATCCAAATTTGACTACATGGGAACAAGCAGGCTATACCTTCCCAAAGAATAAGCTTAGTGGTTGCTGAACAGAAATACAATCCAAATAAATACAGGTGATAAATCCAACAGTAGAACTCTCTCGATGAGGTTAATGTGTGGTGATTCGTAGCTTGTTTCTTGTAAGCCTTGCTCATCTATTTTTCTATGACATTGAGATGAGAACAGTCTTATGCCTGAAGCAAGTTGAGCTATTGGTGATATATTATTACAATTTTTCACATGGATCTATAAGAGAGTAACATCCTCATTGATATGGGAACACTAGTTGGTCTTACTGTTTGGTTGTTTGATTTTGAGAGTGTTGGTATGTTGAGAAATACTGATGACGAGCATCTCGCCAAAGTTAGAGGATTTGACATCAGATCCGCTGCTAATCCAGACTCAATGACTGAAGATAATGAAGCGCTATCTCTTGAGAAAACCGTTGTGGAAACATTCATCAAAAGAACCGAAAGACCGTTAACAATTTTATTCGAGTTGGAATATCTCTAGCTATGAATAACAATAATGAGCAAGAATGGGAGGTCTCAAACGTAAATCATTGAATTTATACAGGTCTCAAACGTACATAACAAAGCTCTATAACTGAGCTGCCTCCAAATCACCAAAATCAACCTCCTCTAATTCAACATCATCAAACTCATCATCATCGTCCTCTTCTTCTTCTTCTTCATCTTCCTTCGCTTTCTGTGCCAATTGTTCATAATACGCAGCCAAAGCATCCTGTGCTTCTTTATCTTCCTTGACGACGCCATTAGATTGTGTGATGGAACTGTTAGCATTGGTTCCCAATTCGGTAGGTTCTGTCTTAATATCTTGACTCGTTGCAGTGCCATCTGCTAGTTTATTCTCAGTGGTAGCAGCTTCATCTTCCATCTTAACATCACCATTGTCATCAATTTCATCATCATCATTATCTAGTTTACCCAAAGCTTTACCAATAGTACTTTCTTCATGCCATGTAGGTAATGCATTTTGTTTTCTCTTTTCTTCTTGATCCAATGCTTGTTGTTCTCTTTGCATGTTTTCATCATTCGTAGTAATACTGACATGTAAAGTAGCTTGTGATTTGGATCCTGCTCTGATTGAGTTTTGGTTGTTAAGGTATGAATTTCTGTCAAACATTTTCTTACCTTTACCGATATTAGAAA
The DNA here is from genome assembly GCA_003707865.2 of Komagataea pratensis. Classification (NCBI taxonomy): domain Eukaryota; kingdom Fungi; phylum Ascomycota; class Saccharomycetes; order Phaffomycetales; family Wickerhamomycetaceae; genus Komagataea; species Komagataea pratensis. The sequence continues at coordinate 93,324 of PPMA02000041.1, forward strand.
CTGTGTATGAAGCATTTGAATTGGCTTGAACTGGAATGACTTTAGCTAATGAAGTTTCAAAGTTGTTTTCTGGGATGGATTGTTCATCAATTGTTCTTAGATATGCAATGAGTGGCTCTAATTCTTTCATTAACTTTGAATATTTGACTTGATTCTCTTTGGCAATCTTACCAGTATCATCTTCAATCAATGGTTCATTACACAAGGAACACAAAAACTCATTCTTTTCATAATTCATCAATGCAATGGCATCCAATTGTGAATATCTTGTTTTACAAACTGGACATATGAAACCTTGTGGGTTTGAATCAGCAGACAAATCTTTCTTGATAGATTGAACCAGCGCTTGAACTTTCCACTTGATGGAATCAATAGCCTCCGTGAAATGAATGTAATAATATGTTCTTGAAATAGGTCTGAACTGATTTCCTGCCTCTTCACGCTGTGTATGAACAGTCAACAATCTGTCCTCAACCAACTTATTACAAAGCGACCTCAGTTCTTTCCTCTGGATACCCAAAAGATATGACAAATCATCCTCAGAAAGAACAGAATGCAGCAATATAGCATCCAGAATCAACACATATGACTTCCCGTAAAACCCACGCGCAACAAACCGTATCAAAAGACGGACAGTATCATCCATGGTGGCCATCTTGAACCGATTTGCTGGTGTTATTCATGTGAATTCGAAAGCTCTGTTTAAAAAGTATTAAGTATGTATTTGCGAAATATTTGTATTTTTCGACTTCAAAGCCGGGTAATGTTTTGCCCCGTCATAATGAAGTCCTAAATTTGGTTCAAACGAGCACGTATTTCTTGAAAGTGGCCACATTTGTTTTCAGTTTGTCATTACTTCATACCCCAAGCACAATGGGCTATCTCACTGACAAACAATTGGAGGATTTCCATAAAGATGGATGCCTATGCATCCCTGACTTCCTATCACAGCAAGAAACCGATGACCTGCTATCGCATGCACGCAAACTTATTGATGAGTTCGATATTTCAAAACATCCATTGACTAAATTCACTACTGGGAGAACACCCGATGAGGAACATGTTGGAGACGCCTATTTCATTGAGAGTTCAGACAAAGTCTCCTTCTTTCTTGAGCCTGACGCGTTTGATGCAACTGGTGAAAAGATGATCAAGGATAAACAGAAGGCTATTAACAAGATCGGACATGGGTTACACATGGCTGATGATTTGTTCCATCAACACACAATCAATAAGAAGACGGTCAGCATTGCACAACAGCTAGAGTTCAAAGATCCAAGAGTGTTACAGAGCATGGTTATCTGCAAACAGCCAGAGATTGGTGGGGAGGTGCCTACTCATCAAGATGGTGTCTTTCTTTACACTGAACCACAAAGCGCAATTGGATTCTGGATTGCGTTGGAGGACTGTAATGAAGTTAATGGTTGTTTGAGTTATTTACCAGGAAGTCAAAAAATGACACCAATAACGAAGAGATTTGTGAGAAAGGAAACTGGTGGTACTGGGTTCATTGAATTAAGTGAAGAAAGTACAGAATATGCAAATGTTGAAGATGACAAGTATGTGAAGGTTCCCTGTAAGAAAGGTTCATTGGTGTTAATTCATAACTCTGTGTTGCATAGATCTAATAAGAACTTATCTGATAAATCCAGATTTGCATATACTTTCCATGTTATTGATGGGATTACTAAGTATGACAGGCTGAATTGGTTGCAGGTTCCAAGTACCGGAGGTACTGATTTCACAAAATTGGAGCTGTGAATGGTTTAGGTTTAATGAAAAGAATTCTTGGTTTTGAGGAGCCTGTAGATTGGTTTTGTGTTGGAAAAGTTCCGGTCTTCTGTATTGTTGATTTCTTTGTTTTGGTTTGATGAAAACGGAAAAAAGTAAACAAACGAAATTATCTTTTTAATAAACTCGTCAAAGCACCGAACCTTCTCTAAAAACCACACATCATCATCACAATCAAAAACCACGCATAATGAGTGGACCCCAACAGAAGAGAAAGCAGGCTTTCCATAAGAAGAACTTCAATAATAACAATCACAACAACAATCAATACAACTTTGTCAAAAAGCCAACAATCATCTCACAGACCCTGCAAAGCATTTCACAATTCCCTAAATCGCAAACATATTCCTCATTAGACTACCCAATTCCTTCAAGTATCATTGATCCAGTGGAGCCAAATTTTGATCTACCAACCAATATAACACGTTCAGCTTCAATTCTATCACAACAATGCAAACTACTTGGATCAACTTTCCTTCATAGCACAAAGGAACATGGTGTTACGTTAAACGATGATCCAACTGGTCAACAGTTATCTGAAAAGATGAAAGGAGACCCATTAGTTAATATCATAATTCAAAAGAGATCTACAAAGAAAGAACTCAAAATTGGCTCACATGTTGTTGATATTTTCGCAAAGGGCAACAAGATCATTCCAGATAATCCAGTTATGAAAGCCCCAACTTCAACAACATCTACTACTGCATCTACTGGAAACAAATTGATTAACAGATTCCTTGAAAAAGAAACAATCCAAACCCCAGCTAAGAGAATCAGAGATGAAATCATCGATGCTTCAAGTTCAATGAAGAAAAACAGAAGAACTTTAGAATTATCCACAGCAGGAAATGACACAACCATGGAATTGAGTTTTGAAGGTAAGGCAATGGATAAGAGTGATATCGTTAAATTAGTGGACAGTTCAGGAATAATGGCAGATGATTCAAACCTGCCAGATGCTTCAATGAATGGGACTGGGATGATTATTGATACGAGAAATCTGTTACAAAACGATTTTCAATTCTGAATAAAAACTTTTTGAGTTTATTATGATATGATATTTTTTACATTAATACCCCCTTCTTAATATACAAGTTTCAACCTTAGTCTTGATGCCAGTGATTCTATTTACAAGACTATCTATGCCCATCAAAATGACCTCCTTCTCCCCTTAACATCTCAAACTAGTTTCTCAAAATAGTGAAACCAGGATCACTCTTTCTGTTTTCTCTCTCTTGTTTCTTGCTTAGTTCGTGATCAACGACTTCAACATCAATGAGTTCTTTGATTCTTAAAATTTGACCAGCTGAATGTGGTGAAACTTTTTGATATATAACGGATCCTGTTCTGTTTAATCCTAGTCTTTCGACAGTGGTTTTGTATTTTTGTGGAAGACCAATGGTTGATCTCTTTAGTGTTATTCTGAAGAAGGACATTATGGTTGGATTTTGGTTGTGTTGATGATTTGGATAAGATGTATTCAGTGCGTTTTGTGGTTTTCTGAGAGTTTTTTTCACAAAAATCGTAAATACTTTGTCAGTACTTAGTCATATTTCTCGTCGGTAACCAAATTGGTAGGACCACTAAATGCATAGGGAGCACTGTCTGAGTTTTCTTTTGGTCAGCAGCCATACGACTGGGTGCAATGATTAATCCTAGAAAGTGCATTGAGAATTTGAGGAACACTTATTACTCGTCTAAGAAATTATTTTATGGAATTCACGAATCACAACAAAGCGTTCATTTGTGATGGATGCGAATTCGATCATGGGAAAATTACTTAAAAGGACATGCAATTTATGTGAAGAAGACATAAGGAAAATCAGTTGGAGAGAAGGACTTAGAAATGAATCCAGTGAGATCACCATTCATTACTGTCTTATATCTTGAGCTGGCTGAAAACCTTATCTATGTGTTTCAAATAGCTGTTCCGGAACATTTCACACTATTAAATGGTGTTTCATAATAATTGATCCGTTGAGCCATGACAATGAGATCTTGTATGTATTAATATTGTACCAAGGTGTCTCAATATTTACTATTCTGGATGAAATAGGTAATAAATCCAACTATATCTGAAACATGTTTATATGGTGATCAAGTATAAATAGATCCATAATAGCCAAACAGCAGTGGGCTCTTTACAAATACAATAAGATACTATGAATGCACCAGAACACTTTGAACAACAACTTATGCGTGCTTGTATTGAAAGTGGTGATGGGACATTCCATGACGTTCGAAGAAACAGGCTCTATGCCATAAAGCGTTATCAACTTCTAAGACAAGGGGCATTTGTTGATGGTTATCGTGTCCTAAAGATTGGAACCCAGGGTACTGGTGCAGACACATCTGAAAAGTTCAAACTCCATGGATCGAATGTGAGCAATTTTCTCAAGCTTACGGACTCAGACATTGAAAAGATGTGCAGACCAATATGATGCAATCAAGCAAAATTTTAGAAGTTCAACCCACTTAATACTTATTTAATATAACTGTTTGCATCTTTTCGATGAATTTACGTAAAATCATAGCCGAGTTGTCTAGATAAAGGAATTCGGCACACGTCGCTATTACTATGTGTCCCCTAACATTTCCCATAATGGCGATTCCCCAGATCGATCTGTCAAATATGCAACCCACTGTCTTTTCCCTTTTCAAGTGCCACAGAACATGAGTTCTAATAATATCGGCACCATGGCATCAAAAATGGCGTTGATGCCAGTACAGGTGGAGAGAAGGGATCCACGGAGTAATCTCACCAGGAACAAATTGTTTGATGTGGTAGGATATGTGAGTTCTTCAGGTTTGTTGATCTACGGGTCCATACTAACTTTATCCTAAGAGATCACTCTTTGGGGATCCCTTCAACAAGAAGTATTGTGAAGGTTGTAAATCATCCCATGAGAAGTTCAGATTTGAGCCAGACTTGATCAATGGTGGACTCAAGCCATGGTGTGATGAATGGAAGAATGGCCCAGTGATGCCAAAGAAAGAGATGACACTCTTTACTCGAATCATGTTCGCAAAGTATCCTGTTTGGTTCTACGAAATAACTGGGTTTCTCTCACTCTTGCATGATGACCGTATTTGGTTTGATGATAAGGTTCATACTGCAGGTGTTAAGAAAGAGAAGGATCAGGATTATGTTTGCCTTATTGCCGCTGATGACATATTTGATGATGATCAATACTATCATGTGAAACCACATCGTTTAATCTATAACAGCCAAATTCATCCAGTGATGTACCGACATAAGGATATACCAATGACCAATTGTGTTTATGTTGGGCTTGATTGTAAGTTGACCATGTCTATCAGAACCGAAGACTTTGAACTTCATCCTGACAATTACAAAAAGATAGACGTTGGGAAAATTGAGGAAATGTCTTCTGATGGTCAATATTATGCTGTTGGAGAAATTGTTGATCGTCGTATTATTCCTAAGTTGATGGCAATCAGTGGGTTTGAACTGGTGAGAGCTACAAAGGGTGACAAAGGAACAAAGAAGGGTTTCAACTATCACTACCATTGCAAGCATGACAAGTCCATAATTGAAAAGAACAAAAAATCTTCATCAACTGGATATGATTGTGAGTCAAAGATCACAGTCTCATATTATCCAAACCCAAAGGTCTTTTTTATCAAATGGATTCATAAACTTCATGGATCTACAAAAATTCAGATCATGACTGAAGGAACAAAGAGATTCATCAGAGATAGACTCAAGGAAAACGAGAACCTTGATGAGGCCACCCTAATATTCTTGATCAACTTGAAGGGATATTTACAGACCTCAGAATCAGGTGTGAAGTTTGATATCAATGTCCGACAAGTCGCTGATTATATCAAGGAAGTTAAGCGTGTTAGGAGATCAAAAGCTCGTGATACCCATCCAAAGTTCCAAACACAGTAAAGGGATAAAAAGATATCAATAATCAAGAATTAATTGCTAATGAATAATCGCTTATAGAGTTGCTAATGAATTTACTTACTATGTAGTATCGTTTTATGGATGTGTTCCGAACCAAAACGCTCCTCTTTTTTTTTAGCAGATCAGGGGTTTCGTGTTTGTTTCGTGTTTCGTGTCCACAATTAATCTCTTCGAAGTGACCAATAAAGGAAATGTCTGCTCATAGTGAGTGCTCTGGATATGGGCATGGTGCTAGCTTTAGAAACACACTGAACAAGAAAAGACTGGTGGATTTGGATGGATATGTAAGTCAGGAATTGTGGGAATTTTCAGTTATCAGGAACTAACGATCATGGTTAGAATACATTATTTGGGAACCCATTCACGAAGAAAGAATGCGTGTATTGCAAGAAACTCCATCACTGAGTCAACTTTGCACCTGATCCAGCTACGCTTGATGTGTTACTTATTAACAGAGAAAGAACATCCTTTGTTTTATTACGACATCAGTGCATTGATATCACAATTGATAAGTGATCGTAATTCTTCCGGTGATGAACAGAAGGTCCAAGATTATGAATGTTTTTTCAAAGGTGATGAGATATTTGATGATAAGATTTATTTTTCTACGAAACCTCATCGTATAATTGCTGCAGATAAGTTTATTCAATTGATAGCTAGGCTACCTGGTATTAGTGCACCTCTGAGCTTATATATCGATGGTGAATGTGTGGTGACACCTTCTAAGAATGATGTTAAACTCAAGATTGATCCACTGGATATCAAGAAGTTTGATATACCAAAGGTCAAAAAGATGGGTCCTGCTGATCAATATGATGCCATAAGAGAGATAATAGATCGAAGAATAATTCCAAGATTAATGACTGTGAGTGGACACCGATTGGCACAAGTTGATCAAAGTAAGAAAGGAACTAGAAAAACTTACGAGTATTATTACAAATGCACCCAAGGCAAGACTGTTCCGATCGATGATCCTGATTGTCAGTCCTTAGTGAAAATCACATATTCTCCCGAGACTTCAGTGTTTTTCATCAAATGGAAGCATCATTTACATAAACCAATCAGATTTGATATCATGGCTGATGCAACCAAGAAATATATCAGAGATAGATTATCTGAAAATCCAAATTTGGATCAGAATGCTATTTTCTATTTGCTGACATTGAATTCTTATCTACAGAGAACAGATGCAGGTGTCTCTTATGAAGTTAAGGTCTCACAAGTGGGTGAGTATATCAGGGAGGTGTTGCTGAGTCGTAGAAAATGATGGGGATTAAACCATTGATTGATTTATGATATTATTTAAGACGTATTTGATTGTTTAAAGTACCTTGTTTCTACCATAAGTCAATTATTTGTGTTCTCAGAGGCGAAGCTGGCAGCTTAAAAAGTGTCAAAATGTCTTACTTTCGCCAATAAACTGACAAATTGGAAGTAATAGCATCCTATCTCTCAAATTACCAGATCCCTTTTCAAGTGGCTTCACCATCTATCTGTATTCCCAACTATAAAAAAAACCCTCGAAACCAAAAAAAAGTGTCACTATTAAAAGCCCTCAACAACAACAACAACAACCAATCACACATCACAGAAACCTCACCCGGAATGTCCACCGAAGACATTGTCCAGGCCCCAATCTACAACGTCCATGAAGGGATCGTCATCCTCATCGAACTCACCGACACCCTTGTCTTCCCTGATCCAATATCAGGAAAATCGCACCTTCAGGTGATATTTGAGGCAATTGCTGAATCCATGGATCATTCAGTCATAGCGTTACCGAACACGGGATATGCCGTGTATTTATTCAATGGTGAGAAAACTACAGAGGGATTGGCATCAGGGATAGAGAGATTATTTGATTTGAAAGATTTGAATTATAAGAATATGAAGATCATTCAGGATATCTTTGAGGAAAACGGAGCGAGATGGACCCTGAATGAGGGTGATGAGAAACCGTATGTTCCTATTGAAGAGAGGTTTAAGCCTGTTGTCGAGAAATTGAGTGTGAATCCGTTGGATGATGCGTTGAGGGTTGCACAGGATGATTTGTTGATTAAGAAAGAGTATCAGAGTTTATATACCAATAAGAAGATATTCTTGTTTACTGATAATGATCATCCTATTGATGGGAAGAATGCACAACAGAAGAATATTTTGAGAAATACGAGGAATAATTTAGAGGATGGGATGATTACTATTATTCCCTTTTTCATATCTACTCAGGCTAAACCATTTAATGAGAGTTTTTATAGGGAGTTGATGACATTGACTAATGAATCTAGTAAAGATGATGATGATTTGTTTAATATTGGTGATGCTAGTGATCCGTTGTTGTTTGATGGTCCTAACTCCAATCCTATTGATGTTAGTTATATCAATAGGAGAATCCTAAGAAGAACAGAAATCAAGAGAAAACAATTTGAAACGAGTTTTATTTTCAGTGATGAGTTAGTTATTGGTGTTAAAGGTTATACTTTCTATTCACATGAAGAACCAAAAAGAAGTAAATTCTTATATGAGACTGCAGAATATAGAAAAAATGTTTATTCAAGAAGAAGATTCATTGATGAGAAGACTGGATATGAATTTGAGAAATCTTCAAAAGTTTACAAGTTTGGTCAAAATGAAGATGATTTTTTCCCAATCTCTGGTGAAAACTTAGCAAAACTCTCCAAATATGATGAAGAGAGAGATACATTCCTAAGGTTACTTGGTTTTAAAGCTGAGAAACTAAGTTTGAAACCTCATTATCAATCAGGAAAATCAAACCCATTTTTAGTCCCAGATGAGACTTCATTTGAAGGTTCAACAAGAACATTATCATCTCTATACAAATCACTGATCAAACAAGACAAATGTGCTATATTATTTGGGAAATTAAGAAGAGGTACACAACCAAGCATATATGCAATGCAACCATCAAGAGGTGATTTCCCAGAAGGTTTCTTTCTTATCAGATTACCATTCCTTGATGATATTAGACAAATGCCTGCTGGGTTCGAAATATTTGAGAGTCCTCCGAAACCGTTGTTGAAAATCACTGAATTGGTGTTACGGAAACTAAGACTACCTGGAGGATACAATCCTTCTGCTTTCAAGAATCCTACATTACAGCAACACTATCGTGTATTACATGATTATTTATTGCAAGTGGAGCAAAGTCAAGAGGACGAAGAGTCAGCTGAATCTAAACTGAAGAAGGATGACACATTAAAATGGATTCATGCGATTAGAGAGAAAGTTGAAAAAAGTCAATTGAATCCAGATGGAGAGGATAGATTGTTTAGATTCATTCGTGATTGGAACAAGGTGTATAAGAATGGTCAAATCTGATTGAATTTAATTTCTACGATTTTTTTGACGTTGGGATCTTCTTGTATTAGAAATTACACACCAGCTAATTTCAGTAAATCTTGATCACGTCGTACAGCACCTGAAATACACATGCAATAACCCAATCTTTTATCCATGCTCGCTTTACCGAACGGCACTCTTCATTCGACTACTTCAATATTACTTCAACCTTTAACTATGTTCTTAACTTGGAAGAGTATTTTATTTTTTAGAATTTCAAATTATGTTGATGTTATATGAAACAATGCCGTCGGTAAACCCGACAGGGGTAGATTGTGATAAGAGATGGAGATGAATTCATCAGTTGATCTTGCGACTGTGGGGTTTGATGAGATTAGGGGTGTGTGCATTGAAAATATAGCGCCGGAGTAGTCAATGAGGGGTTATTACAGCTTATTAAAACATCAAAATCATTATTCTTTATTATTAAGTATTAAAAACTGTGTATAGTGTCGTATTTTATCAATATATAACCATAAAATCTATTCCACTTCATTAGGGAACTCTTTAACCATATGTATGAAAATCTTAAGAAACCAAAAAACTGTAAACCAAAAAAAAAAAAAAAAAAAACTATTCATAAGAAGAACTTCTTCTATGACTCTATAACCGTAGAGGCCAAAAAAAACTAAAACCATTGCTAAAATCATTTAATGCTAAAACAACCCAAATATCCATTGATACCATTAGCATTCCCACCAAAATAACCTTCATTCAAATTAAAACTAGCATTCGTCAAAACACTGTAATTACTATCGTCCATTTCTTGATCTTGATTATTATTCATAAAACTAACAACATTATTATTAGAATTCACATATTTGAAACTCTTGACATCAAAACATTTATCAGCAATAGGATCAACTATTGAATTCTTAAATGATTGAATGTATTTGTAATTGATCTTGTCAATTTTAGAATGGAGTTGTTTGGAATTTTGAGAAACGATTGGTGAGATGAGTGGTTTGGAAACTCTGGTGGTTGGTTGATGATAGTTGTCTTGTGGGATTAGACATTCCTTGGACAATGTTAATGGGATTTCTTGACCAACGTATTCCTCAACATCTGGGATAGATAACGGACCATTCTTGGTAAATGTATCACATTTAGCAATCATATCTCTTAATTCAAAGAAAGTGATTCTTGAAAATGGATCTTCTTTTAGACATTTCTTCAGGATCTGATATAACTGATCATTAATTGGTAAGATCTCCTTCAAGACTTTTGAATCCTTTAAATAATTATGATAAGTATGATCTAATTCAGCACATGCTTTCATCCAAGGATTTCTCATACATGTTAAATTAATTAAAATGATACATGATGACCAAATATCACCTTTATCTGCGGGATATGTTGCATTTGAGTCATAATCCATATTGTTATTTGCAGTGATTAGACGCTCTGGTGGCATATAATATGATGAACCAATACATGTCTTGACATTAATATTCTTTTCAGTGACACTCAAACCAAAATCACCAATGATTAATCTTTTGCCTTGAGAATCACACATGATGTTTTCTGGTTTTAAATCACAATGATAGATATCTTTGGAATGACAATATGAAATGACATCGATTAATTGAATGAAGACAGATTTGATTAATGATGGGGTTGAGTTGAGGTAAAGTTGATTATCAACTATGTTTTGAAATAAATCACCCTCTGGGAAATAATCCATGACTATGAATAAACACATTGGTGAATCCATGATTTCATGAATTGTAATGACATTAGGATGATCATGCACTTTCAAATGAATGCATAATTCTTTCAAATAATGTAAGTTTTGAGCTTCGATCTTATTGATATCATAATCTCTTAATTTATCTAAATCGACAGTGTTTAAACCGGTCAAGACACCATTATAATCTGAACTTAAGCTTATAAGTTTTCTCAAAAGGACATCACTTTGTTTGTCTTGAGTCTTCTTGAAGACTTTCTTGGATATGACCTTGATGGCATATTGTTTCTGGGTGTAGTAATCTTCCACAAGGAAGACCAGGCCATAGGCACCGGTACCGATGAGACGAACCATCTTGTACTGATTGACGATGGTGCCTTTGAGTTCGTTTATCACTGTCATTGTGGATGTGTAGTTGTGTTGTTGTTGTTGTTGTGAGGACACCTGGATCTGGAAATGTGTCAAAAGTGTTTCTTTATAAGTGTTTGACTATCTGAAGGTGTCAAAGGGTGTTTTGAGCGAGCCTGGGCAATATAAACGAAAAGGAGGGCAAAGCACGGCCCACTTTGGGAAATAGCACGAAACTGCCAATCATCGCGTAACGTCGTTTGGTGATCTGTTTGGCTGGGGTCTCGTTTTTGGTGGGATGATTTAGTTGAGCCGAGCTTCGAAAAACACAACAAAAGTAAACAGAGCAGGAACAAGGCCAATTCCGTTGGAGAAAAACGCCAATTGCAGTTGAGAGCGGGGAGTCGAGCTCATACGAACCACAGCAGTCACAGAACCGCTTCGAACAACACACAGAGCCTTCCCCCAGTCCAGACTTCGCAGGATTTCAGTTTTCAACACTTTTTCCAGATCTCATGATGTGTCTTACGATCTCCCAATCCAGCCAAACGTGCAATTCCAGGCAGCTCAAAACCCGTGATAGGAGAGCCTCGCTTACATGACCACCTGTGGCTGTCAGACTGCGCAATGGCCGTGCACGTATCGCCAGAACAGTCAACTCCCAACATCTGAGATCCTGTGCTCATCGACTCTCGTATAGCCATGGCCGGTGGGTTTTTGGGTTTTTGGGTGTTCGCCAAACCCCGAGATTTTCCATAAAAAGAAAAGGGGAAGAGGTTGTGGGTCGGATGCACTGGATCCGATAATGACCCATCGGTTACTAACCTTCGATAGTTTCCGGTAAGCGCCACATCCTCACGTTTCCCCTTTGTTGTCTTACGTACTCCAATTCTTCGTGTTTACAAACGAGGCATCAGAAACTGGTAAAAACAGACAAGAAGAAGAACAACGATCCATGTCCTTGGAAGTCTCTTCATTCACTCAGACAGTAACCACTGCGGTCTCCAACTCCTCCTCACAGTGGTTCATTCCTCGTGTCATCAACTCATTCCTTGATGCCATTGATCAACAAGCAATCGAATATCTGGAAACAGTGGAATCTATCAAGAATGGTACGTCTAATGAACTGATATTGGAATTCCCTACATTCATACGAGTCCTTCAAAATCTGAATTATTTCATAAGTCCCTATGCTGCGGCATGTATGATCATGGCTATTGTCCTAAATAGAACAATTGCATTTGCTGCTTCAAGTGGTCGTGTGAATGCAAACAGATTTGGTAATACTAGTTGGCCAAAGGTGATATTGAGATTATTTGCGATTGGGATGCTGATTAATTCATCATGGGATGTTATGAAGACGTTTGCGATCTATTATGAGCCAATCAATGGACATTTAGGAAGAGTTTCTCCCGTTGATAATTCCGTACCGGTTGATTCATTATTATGGAAAGTTTTCATTTCATTTTGTATTTCTAATTTCATTGAGACATTGATTGCCGTTAATTCGGGTCAGTTACCATTTTATGATACTGCTTTAACATTATTTGAACATTCTTTGGCATTTCAAGAGTCCAGATATCCTAAAGTACCATCTATTCAATTATTAACCATATTGACATCTTCTATATTAAATCAAATCGTGGTTCAATTATTTGGATTATTTGAATTGAAGAAATATTTATTAATTCCATCTACTGTGTTTGGATTGAATTTGATTGGAATTTATCTATATAATTTCTACATTGGTACATTATCTAAGATTCCATTGATCTTGATTGTTTCAATCTTACCTCAAATAATTGTGTTATTCGTTGCTGTCATTTGTGCTGTAATTTATTCATTAGCTGTTTTCATCAATGGAACCACAAGAGGTTTAACATATACTCCAATGATCACTAATCTATCAGAATCGCTGAATTTACAACTTGGTGAAGATTTCAATTCATTAATCACTAGATTTGGTTTGATATTATTCAATGCTTTAGATCATGAAGAATACGTTAATGAATACTCATCATTAAGAGTTAAAAAGACAACATATTTGGAAGATGAATCACAATCAAAATCATACCTAATAAGTTCGTATTTCAACAAAATTGAAGAAAATCCAGATTCAAAATCCAAAAAGGTCAAACCATCCAATTCAATATCTACAATATGGTCATTAATCAAAAGATATATCAATCTATTCAATCTGCTCCAAAACCTATTGAAACTCGTCCTTAATTCAATCTTCAACAGAAGAAATACAAATGATACCCCTTCACAATTAAAAATCGCCAACTTAGAAGATCTTCAATCTTTTACAAATGAACTTCTAAACATTCAAAATTTAGAATCATCAAGCGATATACAAAACGATCAATTATACATCTTAGATGATGACTCCAATGATTTCCAATATGAATCAGAATCAGATATAGATCCATTAGAATATGATTCCGATTATCCAGAAGATGAAGTTACCCCGACAAACACATACATTGGTTCCCTCTCAGAACAAAGAATTCGTGATATCATTCCACCATCATCAACCACCTCTGCAACATCTATAACATTGGCCAAAACCCAACCAATAGATGAATTATTCCAACCTAAAGATATCTTATCATTAATAAAACCAACTGATTTTCAAGACTATTCAGACCTGAAATACATCAGGGCACACCTTGCCCAAGGTGGTCGTTTAACAAGATCAGCATTCTCACAACTAAACGATGATGAAATACTCAGGGACTTAATCCTTCAGTCTCGAAACCGTCACTGCAATATCAAGCCAAACTCATCATCATGTGAAATCCATGACCAGATCAATGCTGGAGAAGAGGATGAAATTGATGAGATTTCATGTGTTGTTTGTCAGACAAATCATAGATCAATTATTCTTTGGCCGTGTAAATGTTTGGCATTATGTGAGAATTGTAGGTTGAGTTTAGGTGTTAGAGGTTTCAATCATTGCGTTTGTTGCAGAAGAAAAGTTGAAGGTTTTAGTAAGATTTATATACCATGATAACCCGGGTTGAAGAATAAGATATAATAAATAATGATTATGATTTTATGAAGTGTATGTCTTCAGTATGAATGTAGTACTTGAAATATTCATATAGTATTATGATCAATGATCGAAATTATTAAACATCAGCGACAAAAGGGAAGGGATATGAAAAAAATAAAAATATTAATACAAACAAAACATGACAATAAACGAAATGATATCCTATCACATCAAAAAAAAACTATGATTTGCTAAAATTCGACAAAGTGGCCAACAAACTCTCCACACTAGGCGTTCCTGTCTGTTGTTGTTGACCCTGACCACCACCTTGTTGTTGATTCTGTGAAGGCTGTGGTTGATATCCTTGATTGTTATTACCACCATATGCACCATATTGTTGAGGATTATATCCCTGTTGTTGAGGTGGTGGTGCTTGTTGTGCCTGTGGTTGTAATTTACTTAATAATGCAGATAAATCAACACCATTGTTTGCTGGTGACTGCTGTTGATATTGATTGTATGATGGTTGTTGATATTGTGGAACAGGAGGAGCAGCAGCAGCACCTTGGAAACTGGCAGCAGCGACGATTGCTTGTAATTGTTCAGGGGTGAAGTTTTGTAATTGTTGTAATAATTGGGCTGTTTGTGGCACCGCTGCAGGAGCAGAAACATGTGGCTGTTGTTGTTGTTGTTGGTATGGGTTGTTGTTATAACCTTGATTATATGGCTGTGATTGAGTGAATGATGGTGATTTAACTTGAGTTTGCTTTTCTCTTGAAATTAATGAAATAACATCATTATGATTAATACTGTTATATTCATCATATCTAATACCACCATCTGGAGTCTTTTGGTAAATTGAACAATCAACAGTTCTATTCTTATTAACCAAGACAACACCAATAACACCAGAATATGCAGCATCTTTGATTTTTTTATCTAAACTTTGACCAGGTCTTAAAAATTCAAGTTCTGTAATGATTCCTGAATTTTCAATAGTTCTACCAACTTCTCTTGCATAATTTGGATCAGCAGATTGTTTAACAAAGATATGACATTCTGCTGAAACTCTACCTCTTTTATTAGTTTGACCAAATCTTGAATTGGGTGCTGATGATGATGAAGAACCATATGGATCTTCTCTTGATCTTTTCCTTGATTCAAAAAATTCATTTGTTTGGGAAGGTGCTGCTGTTGCATGTCTATGCTGTTGTTGTAAAGTTTCAGGTCTTGAATTCTTCGCAATTTCAAGGACTAAATCTTTACCATATAAAGGAATACCATATTCTTTGGCAATTGCAGCTTCAACAGCCTCAGGAGCATCAAATTGAATGAAAGCATAAGTATTTTTCAATGAAACTTGTAAGATATTACCATAAACACTAAAGATTCTGAATAAATTTTCTTTTGAGAAATTAGCAGGTAAATTACCAACAAATAATCTTGAATTTGGTTTGAATGGATATCTTGAATTATACCTTGTTTCATTATCCAAATAATGATTATATTTACCAGTTTCTTCAAGAGACATTGGAATTTCGATGTTTGGTCTATGAGCACCTAATTGAGCTTTAGTATCTTGATTAGATGCTTGACGATTTCTGTTTTGGAAAAAAGTATTTGGTTGATGTTGAACAGGAGATTTAGATTGTGATAATTTGGTGAATTCTTCAGCAAGTCTCTTTTGTTGATCAGTGATTGATAATTGTAAGAATTCAGGATCAGAGAATAGACGTTTAGATAATTCTTGAGTAATTGTCGGATCAATAGCACCGGAAGAAGTTGAAGTGGTTGCTGTTGTTGTTGGAGCAGGAGAGTTAGCAGAAACAGCAGCAGTGACTTCTGGAGAAGGAGTAGCAGATACTTCGCTTTCTTCTTTACTTATTTCAGGGAATTCAGAAGTTGGGTCATATTCTTCCTCTTCGCCATCTTCATTGTTGGATGTGTTTGAGTTGGTTTGAGTGGTGGAGTCAGAGGCAGAGACTGTGGCAGGCTCCTCGTTGCCGCTTACTGAGGCAGTAGGATCGTACTCTTCTTCCTCCTCGTCATCTTCTGGTTGCGTTTGTTGTGGTTGTTCTTCTGACTGCTGTTCTTGTTTCTCATCGCCTTCGTCGGCAGTCGTAGTAGTAGTAGTGGCTTCTTCGACGGCATTTGCGGCTTCTTTCGAGATGTCGGTCACTTCAGTAGCGAGTTCTGGGTCGTAGGAGACGGAGTCTTCGTTAGTGGCCATTTTGAGGTACTTTGTGGTAGAAAATGGAAGAAACGAGTTGTTTTAGCGTAGAGAAGAAGGTTGGTATTAAAAGAGAACAGGTTTTTTTTTTCATTTCCTTTTTGTGTTTTCATAAGGCGAACACATGGTTACGCTCCGATGGTACTCTAACATAATCAGTATTGGAAAAAAAAAACCAAAATCCAGGCGCGGTCTTCAGATTTTTTATTCACGGCTTCTGATTGGCTGGAATCGTGAAAATCGAAAGAACTACAACTAACAAAGAGGTCAATCAATACTAATCATATCATTGGAATGTACATGTCCTATAAAGCATTAATGTATCAACAAGAGTGTGTGGGGGTTTCGTGACGGGTCATTAGAATATGTAAGGATGGAATGCAGTGGCTATATCTTTTGTTCTTTCTTCTGTTCGTAGGATTTCTCATCTTCGTTACTTATACTATGTGCCGGACATGGTACTATTGAACTGGCAGCAACTGTGGCGAAACAGACGGCGAATGTGGTGTAGAACAGGTTGTTCGTGAATTTGGCTTTAACACTGGCTCTCATCATCTTGCTGGTGGTATGGGAGAATAGAATATTGAATTAGGGATTGGTTGGTGGTTCTATTGTTGAACTAGTTTGATGATTTTTTGATATTTTTCTGCCGTTAAAACAAAAATTATCAGAACGTTTTGTGTGGTGCTTACCGTGTCAGGTGACTACTACCATATTAGGACCAATTCCGCGCGCATTCATTGGGGAAGCTTGACACAAAGTTGATGGCAGATGTGTTGCTGACTATGCCTGCCAAATGTAATTATGTGTAGAATGTATTCAGAATGGTCGTTTTCAAAATGTCGTACTTTTCCTTGTGATTTTCAGATCAGACAACGAATTCCATCACTATTCCCTTTCCACACCAATTCATAGATCCACAAGCTTTACCCATGTAAGTGTCCAATATCCTCCAGGCTCAACTCAACATCTTGATGTAACAACTGCTTCCTGCTTTCACCCACCAATTAGATCATTGGTTAAAGATCTCAAAATGCTTAAGGATATGAAGAAAAGGAATTGATTGCTTATGATTTGAAATCATGAATTACATCTTTTTAGAACGTGTATTGCTTGCATGATACAAAAGTTTAGCTAATTCTGTGTAGAAATAAATCAAATAAGCAACATTGTACGCTTTCGCATTCACACATCTCCCAAAAGTATTTAATCCCAAACACATTACACTGAAGAGCCATACAATTGAGGTCATTGGCAGCACTAGTGGTCGGTGCCTCTGCGTTGGATTAAAAGTGGGTATATAAGGTACAGTTCATTTAGCCGGCAATGTAAAGAAAAGCAGGTTCAAAAAACGGGAGTACCTTTCCTTCAACAAACGCATCATTATCCTCATTGAAGAGTCCACAGTCCACTACTACTTGCACAACGAGCAATTGTATAATTGCATTAGAGGGCAGACCTACCATCATTTTGTCCCCTTTGAGAAAGCAATTAAGTACTTGAATTATTATGGCAATGGTTTGTCTTGTGATACATTAGATAATGGTTACTGCTGTCACCTGTGATATATACATAATTGTATAGGATATGGAGTTGATCTTGTTTTTGTTTTGAGTGACGAGTCGTAGATGGGCTGTGAGGTGAGTCTGAACGGCTGATTGAAGAATTTACCCGAATATGTAAGAGTACGCAATTCTACGACAACAGTTGCAAATGAGGCCAATGATCTACCATCAACATCAAGGATATCAGCCAGAAAACACACTGCCTTGGATAGAATTAGACATTCAGATCCTTCCCAAAATTTGTCACTGAATTACCTCATTTGAAGAGATTGAATCTTGGTGGGTTGGTTTTTTAGCATATACAGGGATGACGGTAGTGTGAGAATCAGAGGAACTTATGACAATTATGAAGAACTAAACAGAAGTTGGTGTTGATGATCTTGAAGATCTTGGTGTTTTGTTTAGTAAAAACCCAAGTGTTACGGTTGTACCTGTGAAACACAAGGTCTCAAGAACTGAAGATGTTGTATAGACATTGGGTGAATAGTATGAAGTCCAGATTTGAATAGTATAAATTGGGCAAAAAGGCAAAAGGCAAAAGGCAAAAGGCAAAAGGCAAAAGGCATGTTTGACACAGAAATGGACTTCACTACGAAGAACCAAGCTAGAAACGCTACAAACATATCTTAAAGTAAGGGCACTTATAATTTGTGTACTTTCAGATACAAACTTAGGTAACAAACCTCATAAATCAAAGGAAACATCAGGATACCCGTTGAAATGACATAAAACATCGTTTGCATGTTCCTGAAGCTCCCAGTTAATGAATAACTAGAATAAAGTCCCAGCGAACTAGTTAAAATGTGCAAATAATACGCATAGTCGATCATAATAGCCCTATAACGGACATCGGAGCGGTCTGCTGTTTCGTGAACAAAATATTCAACAACCCAACACAACAAAACAAAAAGGAACCCCCCCCCCTGAAAACATCATTTCAGGCTTTCCGTCTTCAATAGTGCTTCGGTATGAATACACCCAAAATGATGTTAAAATAAACGGGAAATGATCACATTCTAGCATTCCGGGCTTTCGCTTTTTATATCTTTTAACCCGTTCATGTTCTTCTCCTCTCATCAGATACCTGTTAGTATCTGTGCTTTTCTATTTAAC